>VMDO01038950.1:0-13066 GCA_007922755.1 Pedetes capensis
CATGTTTATCGGCTTTTCTCATTTATTCCTTTGAGAAGTATATATTTAGATCATTTGCCTGTTTTTAATTGCTTTATTTCTTTTTTATTAAGTTTTTGGTTTATTTATTTATCCTTAGTATTAACTTCCTATCAGATGAATAGCTGGCATATAATTTCTCCTATTCTGTAAATTCTCTCATTATTCATTTGATTGTTTCCCTTGTTGTGAATAAACTGTTTAGTTTGGTGTCATTCCATTTGTCAATTTTTGCTTTCGTTTTGTGCACTTTTTTATTGGAAATTTTTAATGTACATCTTAATGTGATTCATTTTGACATGCTTTTCATTGTGACATTTCCATATATGCATTTTGATAAACATTATTCATATAGGTTACCCCTTACCCTCCCCTATGCTTCCCCCACCACCACCTTTCCCATCTAAGTTTCCCATCTAAGTCTTCTCTATCTTTAACTTAGTAGTATTTTTCTATATGTCCTTGGGTTCCAGTTCTGTTTAAGATAGAAACTTTTTCTGTAGTGGTCTTTGTTTTTATCACGTTAGAATAATTACATGTATTTTCTAGACCATTTATATAGACATCATTCTTATCATCCCCCCCGTTTATTATGATCCGACCTTTGAATAGGATTTTTCCTTTTCATGCACTTTTGAAGCCTTACCTCCAAATCAATGACTCTACCAATGTCTTTATTTCTTTTTATTTATTTATTTTTCAGTGTGCAGAGGCTGAACCTAGGGAGTCACAGATACTTTGAAAGTGCTGCACCACAGATCTGTACCTTCAGCCCAATTTTTTTTTTTTTTAATTTTGAGATAGGGTCTTGCTAAATTATGCAGATTGCCTCTGGTGTCAAATTTGCTTTCCCTCTGTCTCAGATTTCTGAGTCCCTGGGTTTACAGGCATGAGCCACAGCACCTAGCTTTGTACCAAAGTATTGAAATGTTTCTTTTATGGTTTCTTTTAGTACTTTTAGAGTTTTAAGTCTTCAATGCATTTTAAGTTAACTTATGCAGGGTGTGAGAGATAGAAGTAAAGTTTTAATTTTATGTTTGTGGATATACAGTTTTTCCATCATCATTTGTTGTCCCATGTCCCACATATGGTTTGGGCTCCTGTGCTAAGGATCAGTTGGTTGTAGATACACGGATTTATTTCTGGGTTTTCTAGCCCATTTTATTGGTCTTTATATCTGTTTTTATACCAATACTATGCTGCATTTGTTTTTACTGTGGTTCCATAGTATGCCTTGAAAGCTGGTATTGTGATGTCTCATGGTTGGTGTTTCTGTTCAAGATCATCTAATCATGGTCTTTTGTGCCTCCATATGAATTTTAGGCACCTTTTTTCTAGTTCTGTGAAGACTGTCATTAGTATTTTTTTGTAGGTTGTACTGAATCTGTTGCTCTCTTTGAGTACTATAGACATTTTAACAATATTGATTCTTCTAGTTGGTAAACATGGTAATTATTCCATCTACTAGTGTCTTAAATTTCTTCAAACAGTCATTTATTGTTTACATTGTAGAGGTTTTTAGCTGGCTAGCAGTATAAGTAGATGACTCACTCACAACTAAAAAAATATTTTCCAAGCTCAGATGAAAAATCATTCCTGAATGGATAATTATTGGAGATTTAAAGTTAGAAGGAACTGAAATTTGACACTATATGTAGGATTGTTGTTGTTGTTAGGTGCCGTCGAGTCCGTGTCCGACTCACAGTGACCCTCATAGGGTTTTCAATGGCTGATTGTTTTTTCCAGGATTGCCTTGGGAGTGGATTGCCAGGTCCTTCTCCCATTTTTGCGGTGCTGGGGATTGAACTCGGGACCTCAGAGACTGCAGTGCAGCCTTCTACCAACTGAGCTAAATCCCAGCCCATATGTAGGATAGGAATATTAATATAACCATCCTACTTGTATTACCCATTATTTATAAATAATAATTAATTAGACAAAATTTAATGAGCATGAAGATGGTAATGGATTAGCTACTTATCAAAAATCAATTAAGTATAATTTTACTTTCATTTTCATATTTACTATGTAGATAATCATTCATAGATCACTGTGCATGATTTCTACTTACAAATCTATATGAATATTGAATTTTAAATATAGTTCTATTTGTGAAAATCTTGATGGTGAAAACACTACTACAAATAGTGGTAAAAATTATTAATTTACTATTCATTTGAAAAGAGATTGTGCTGCAAATGTTCCCATTCCTTCAGTAACTTGTGGCAGGTGGCATTGATTTATGTATAATTAGAGGAAGCAGCTGCTCTATTAATGTGATTTGCAGGACTCTAAGAATATCCCCTGTGAGTAAATTAACTCTCAGTTGGATCTTTTTAAATTTCCAGCATTAGTGTTTTTCCCTGTAGACTTTTCTTTATAGAAGATGTATTTAGAGAGTTAGGCATGCATTTCCTTGGAGAGGTATAACACATTATCTAGCTAATGTGTTAACAGAGAATAATTGGTTAGGTTTACACTGCCATCCGTATTTATACTTTGATAGCTAAATTCTGAAGGGAATAGGAAAGTAGAAAAAATTCAGATAATCAGCAAGAAGACAAAAGTAAGAAAGTTACCAAACAGAAAGGCAAGGTTTTCATCTGTGCTTTTAGGCTGTTGCATGAAAGTCCGTTGAGGAGAAATGAAACTGTGTGTTCAAGTATGTTTATACACAAATGCATATATACACATATGTATTTGATTATGATAATTATACCAATAATTTTTATTTTTTCTGCTTATTACAAACATATATTTCTACATGTTACAAACAGCTGTTATTAATACTTACTCTAAAATACTTCCATTTTAAGATATCTATAAGTTTTACCTTTCTCTGCATGCTCGGAGGCCCTGGGTTCAATCCTCAGTACTGCAAAAATGAGAGAAGTACCTGGCAGCCTACCCCTGAAACAATCTCTAAACAATTAACCGTTGAAAACTCTATAGATAACGGAGAAACACTGACAGAATGCTGGGTGTGGCACAGTGTCGGGATTGTTTCATTCTCTTGTACATAGGGTTGCTATGAGTCAGATCTGACTGGACATCACCTAAAAACAACATAAATTAGGCTACAGTTTGAACCCTCACACATAACCTATACTCACTGTATTATAATGTCTCATATTGTCCCTTCAATCTAAAAAATTATTGTATGCAATATATACTGTTGCAGCATCTTATTAATGGTTGTATCCTGCATTTCTTCTTTTATTTTATGTAGTGGCATGATGTCAGAAACAGATTATGTTTTATTTGCTATATGAAGGAAGAACAGTCAATAAGGGTAAGTATTTAGGAATAGAGGAATAGATCAATATTAGTCCATGGTGAAATATTTAGTTAAATTTATTGTCTGTTCTAAATTTTAAGGCAAATAATAAGCATTCCCATATATTAAAGAAATAATTGGAGTTAAAGGTGGAAAGCAGATTTTCATACCATTGTTATCTTCAATCAATATATATAAGAAAATATAAGAAGGAAGTGACTAATCTAAGGGTTAAAAGAAATAACAGTGACTAGTTTGAAAATAGATATGATAGGACACTAAAGGAAGGAAGTAGAGATAATCTGAACACATAGGCTTGAAGGAGACCAATTCTTACCTGAAACCAGTAAAAATATTGAGAATGTCCCTTATCCTTAAAACTAAGAATGTTGACAGAATTATTTTAAAAAATGATAACCATGATGCTCATTGATAAAATTTCAAAGTGCCAGGCATGTTGACACATTCCTCTAATCTTAACTCTCCCAAAACAGATGCAGGAAGAAGATTGCTGCAAGTTTGAGGCCAGCCTGCACTGTAGGGAGTTCCAGGCCAGTAAATACTAGCAGTTGAGTTGGTAATGGAAAAGAAACTAAGGTTGTGGTTTTCCAAGCCAATCTATCAAACTGGGTATGAAATACATGAGAGAGAGAGACAGAGACAAAGAGAATATTGACACAGCTGACGAAATCCTCGTGCCATGTGTAATGTGGAAGAAACAATCTGGAATCTGGAATTATAAACAGTAAGGAACAAACTCTATCAGTGCTCTTCCTGTACATATCTTACTTCTCATTTCCCTGTTACTATTTCCTTGGAACAACTCTCTAATGCCCCACTTCAATATTTTGTCAAGGTCTGTATCTTGGAAAATCCATACTATGGCTATTAGTGCAGGAATTGTTCTTAGAAAATGGAATGCCATTTTGAAATTGAATATCTTGCCAGCCAGATGGCAAAAAAGACATCTTTCTGGTAGTCAGTGAGCTGACAAATTCTGTAGCATTATAATTACTAAAACATTTCCATGTTAAGGCTCATATGTGGAAAATTGGTCCACAGAGATGGAAATGAACTAGTTTATGGAACATGTGTAGCATTTGAGAAATTGTATGCAATGTGAGTAATGAGAATCTATCGATTTCTAATCTTGTTGCAGAATTATGCACATAAAAATTAAAGTCATATTGAGTCTATGGTAATGATATGTTGCTGCTCAGAATTATTGTGTTTGTCGTTGATTCTGTCTAGAAGGTTAGGATAAAAACCAGGAAGTTAGCCTAAAATAGATAGGTGCATCAAATCAGTGACTGATATAATTTGTATCTGTGTTTCGTTTTTATATGTGATTTTGTCTATATCTAATTAGCCTAGTCTGCATATATGCAGTTATTTACTAGACAAGGTGTTTTTGGTGAGTCCTGAGCTTTAGCTTTTTATTTACCTAGACCTATGTGTCCCTGGAAAGCTCTGGTAATCTTCCCAGAGACTTAGGCCGTCCTGTGAATTTCCTAAGGGGAATGGTAACATTAGAAATTAAATATACCTTTCACTTTTCTCCTTTTGGGGCTTTTACTCCCTGAAGTCATTATTGCCTTGGAAGATCTCTGATCAGCACAAAGACATATTTTATATAATTTATACCCGTTCCCTAGTTATTCATGGTAGCACTTGTGGTCAGCAAAAACTAGTGTTTTGTAGTAGAAACAAATAGTATATATGTTTATATAATTTTAAAGATTTGAAAGCTATCACTTAATATAAACTTATTATCTTATTAAAAGAAGATATCATACATTCTGTGTGCAGCCATAGCACTCTGCCATCTGATCCCAGCTAATCATCAGTTGTACCTGGCCATCTGATCCCACTTACCCTCCATGCTAAGTAGGTTCAGTCTAGTTTGTATTTTCATGGGAGATCTTTTGGGAATATCAGGTGTTGAAGGCTAGGGAGAAGTACCGGCCATCCCACTCCCAAAACAATCTGCCATTGAAAACCATATGAATAGCAGAGACGCACTGACATGGCAGTGCGGGGAATGTTCCGTTCTTTTGTACATTGGTTGCTATGAGTTGCACCCGACTCAATAGCACATAACAACAACATCATATATTCTTTCTTTGAGAATTAGGTGATTACTTTTTACGTATAAATAATCACATTGACTTATGATAGAAATATCTGTTTAACTTACTAACTCTGTCTAGAAATATGGCAAAGTATAATGAAGTAATAAGGATGTAAGTTCTTTAGTCATAATTCTTGGGTTCAAATTCCAGCTGTGAATTTTTCTAGCTCTTTATCTAGAGAAAATGAATAAAACTTACATTGCAGCAGGTCCTTCATTTATAAAATGAGTATTACAAAGCTTGACAGAGCTTGAAAAAGAAAATGAATAATGTAACACAGGATCAGTGCTTTGAACAGTGCCTGACACATGATAATGACACAATAATTTCAAACATTTAGTAATTGTACATGTACATTTCCTGCTACAAATTAAATTTGCCTTAGGTATTGCATGCTTGCAAAAATTATGTTTATTGAATAGATATGAATAACTTCAAATATTATTTTGTGAGACCAAGTAATTAACATTGCATATTAATAAATTTTCTTTTTAATTAGATAATTTAAAGTAGTTCAAAATGGAATTATGAGTTTATACTAGATAAAATATAAAAATAAAAAACTTGCTGAACAGTAGAAGTGATGAATATGTATAATCCTTAAATTAAATAGAATTTATTATTTTTTTTCTAAATAATATCCTACCTGTTATCAATGCCTATTGAACTATTGGAATAAAATGTAAATTAAAAGAAAAAGCTATATAAGAAATCTGATATTATTTATCCTGCAATTATGGTACTAAAGTTTAAATTTTCATGCCACTGTAGTATTAATGGACTCATTTCTATTACTATTAAAATCCAGTAGTTTCTCTGTAAGGAAAACAATATTTCAGTGGAAATTAAATTTCTTAGGAAGTATGCCACAAGCTACATTGTCAGTCATTTTTTCATTTGCATATGTGTATTGTTACTAAACTTTCCTTTATAACTTGACATGACTTAAAACATAATTTAACAAAAATATGGCATGGGATTTATAAATAGTAGCTCACAACAATTCATTTAATTCTATAACTCTGGTTATTTTCCCCACATATTTCATGAAAGTTACAGAAATAGGAAAGTCAGAGATTGTTATTTTATTGCTTCCTGCCACTATAGACAATATTTCAAACTCTTTGTAGTTTTAAGTCTAGCACTTGTCTTTAGAAATTGTTTCCCAATAGGAAGCAAATTATTAGATTCACATTGTAAAAGAGTTTAAAGACAATTTTTATGTGAACTCAGTTACTGTCATTAAAAATGAAATTGTTTTTGTTAGGTGTTGTCAAGTCCAACTCATAGCAACCCTATGTATAAGAACATGAAACACTTCCTGATTCTGTGCCAGGCACATGATCTTAGTTATGTTGGGGCACATGGTTGCAGCCATTGTGTTAATCCATGCAGGTGTGAATCTTCCTTTTTAGTTAACCTGCCACTCTCCCAAACGTGATGTCCTTCTCCAGGGATTAGTCCCTCATTATAATATGTCTAAAATATGTAAGGCTTAGTGTTGCCATTCTTGCTTCCAAGGAGCACTCAGGTTTGCACTTCTAAGACAGATCTGTTGGTTCTTCTGGCAGTCCAAGTTATATTCAATATTTGTCTCCAGCACAATAATTAAAAGCATCAATTCTTCTCCTGTCCCCTTTATTCAATAAAAGATGTACATTTACAATTGTATATTTACAATTGTATAATGCAACTGAAAATGCCATAACATGAATCAGGCACACCTTTGTCTTCAATGTAGCATCTTTAATTTTCAATACTTTAAAGAGGTCTTTTGTAATAGCTTTTCCCAATGCAATAGCTTGGGGTTCAGCTCAGTTGGTAGAGTGATGCTCTGAAGTCTCTGAGGACCTGAGTTCAATCCCCACCACCTCAAAAATGGAGAAGGGCATTGCAGTCCACTTCTGAAACAATCCCAAAACAATCTGACATTGAAATCCAGGCACCTAAAAATGAAATTTAAAAAGTCAAAAATAACCAAATAATTGCATGTTTTTTGACATAGTTTTAACTCATCTGATCATGTCTTAAATCAGAAATTTAACAAATTTTACCTTTTCATTGCTTAGAATCATAATTTCATGTACTCATAATAAGTAATATGAAAAAATTCAGCAAAAATAATATTTTCATAGAAATAAAACTTTTATAAATCGCCTATTACTATCACTGATTGATGTGTGAGAAAATATGTGAACTCTGAAATTTTGATAATCTCTGTACAAATTAGTCAAATAGGTTTAGCAAATGTAATTATTTTGTGTCTACCCATATAGTCTTTTCCTATTGAAATCTCATAGGTTAGTTTTAGAAGGAAGTTATGAAAAGCATATTTAAATTCCATTATCTCTTCATATGATGAGATTTATCTGAGATATATGCATTTTAGAGTTAATTTCTGATTATCTACACTAATGGAGAGAAATATTAGTGGAACTGATACCTACGTATGGGTAAACTTTCATTAAAATTCTCAGCTGATGATCTAAGATTTAGGAATAGGAAGAACAAGTGACATTAGGATTTTAATACTATTATGAACATGCAATTTTGAAATACTAATTTATATTTCCCAAAGTATATCTTTTATATTTCCAACACATACAAACAATTTGATGAAACAGCATGTAATCTTAAACAAAGTTTCACCAAAATTAACTACTAGGGAGACCATAAATTCTTCAACTTTTCTGAGGAGCAATTTGGAAATCTCCATTTATTTTTTCTTTTTTGTGGTATTGGGAGTTGATCCCAGGCTCTTGTACTTGCAAATTTTGCAAGTGCTGGACCACTGAGCTGCACCCACAGCCAATTTTTTTTTACCTTTTTAAAAAAAAAAAAAAAAAAAAAAAACAGGGTCTTACTAAATTACACAGACTACCTATGGTCCCGAACTTGGGATCCTCCTGCCTCTGCCTCCCTGGTTGCTGGGATTACAGGCATGTGCCACTGCACCCAGCTGGAAATCTCCATAATTTCTAATGGATTAAAATTCATTGTTTAGATATTTTGTTTATGATTGTGCTCAGAATTGTCCATAAATATTGTTTTGCAGTAATATTGTAGGTAAATTTGTTGTTTTTAGTGCCTCCAGTTGTTTCTGACTCAGAGATCCTCCCAAGATTTCCATTGGGATTGCTTCAGGAGTTGATTGCCACATTCTTCTCCCATTTGTGCAGGTCTGGGGTGCAAACCCCAGTCCTCAGAGAGTGCTCTATTAACTGAGTTAAACCCCAAGCCATTGTAAGTATAATAGGTCACATTTTAAAAATAACTCAAAGTACAATGAATGTCCATACAATATGTATTAGTTTTCCAGGGTTGTCCTGACAAACTACTGCAAACAGGATGAGTTCAAATAAAATAACTTTGTTCTCTCTCATGTTTGGAAGAAAGAATTGCAAAATCAAGGCACTAACAGAGTTAGCTTTTCCCAGGGCCTCTCAAAGCGAAAACCTGTTCTTGCTTCTCTCTTGGCTTCTATAATTTTTGATATTCCTTGATTTGTTGATTATAATCTTAGCCCATCTTCAACTGGCCTCCCCTTTCACATCTCTTTCTCTTCTTTCTTGTTAAACAACAATCACTGGTGTCTAATGAGTTAAACCTTGATGATTCCATCCCAAAATCCTTACTTAAGTGCATCTACAAAGATTCTTTTTCAAAATAAAGTCACATTCACAGGGCATATATTTTGGAGGGTTATTATTCAGTCTTCTGCAAAATATAATGCAATCCAACCTTAAAATGTTTTAGTAATATTTAATGTGTGGAATACTTACTATAGAAAATTATAACAAAATTCAACATAGAACAAATATATTTTGTCTTTTTGTATACTAGTATGTATGTGTTTAAAATATTATCCACTTATATATATTATATATACATATACACATATAATATATATAGTATATACATTATATATACCTATATACATATATACATATAATATATATACTATATATATTATATATATAAATTGATGGAAAGCAATACAAAGAAATGATATTAATCATGACTTACCTCAAGGCACTGATGATTATAGGTGTAATCTTCCTTTAATTGTATTTTTAGTTATATTTAGTTCTCAAATGACTAGCTTACTATAATAGTATTATGTTATATGTTAGCAAACTGTGATATATTTCCAGTATCATTCTACTTATTTTATTGATTGGTTCAGTTTAAATATGTTGTTGTTGCTAGGTGCTGTCAAGTCAAGTCTGACTCACAGTGACCCTCACTGGGTTTTCAATGGCTAATTGTTTCAGGATTGCTTCAGGGAATGGATTGCTAAGTCCTTCTCCCATAAGTTTTAATATAGTAATCAT
Source organism: Pedetes capensis (assembly GCA_007922755.1). Classification (NCBI taxonomy): domain Eukaryota; kingdom Metazoa; phylum Chordata; class Mammalia; order Rodentia; family Pedetidae; genus Pedetes; species Pedetes capensis. The sequence goes on from VMDO01038950.1 coordinate 9,762, forward strand.
ATATATGTTTTTTATATATTCACATGTATAAATGCCTACATATATGTAAAATGCATATTAATGTGTGTACGTATGTGTGTGTATGTATGTGTGTGTGTGTGTGTGTGTGTATATATATATATATATATATATATATATATACTGAATTTGCCTGCATCCTTACCACTCTGTCATCTGATCCTTTCAGATCTCAGAAGCTAAATAGGGTAGGGCCCGGTTAGTATTTGAATGAGAGACTGCCTTGGAATACCAGATGCTGTAGCCTTGGGAGAGGGACTTGGCAACCCACTCCCCAGAAAAGCAGTCAGCCATTGTAAACTCTATAAATAGCAGAGAAATACTAAGAATACTGTTTAGCCTGTTGTAGTTAGTGTTGCTATGAGTTAGACACCAATTTGATGGCCCTAACAACAACATACTTAACATGAGTAACAAACAGAATCATCAGAAAATCACAAGAATAAAAAAATCATTAGAAAAGTCTATGCTGTAAGTACACTTTTATAAATGCTGACTGAAAAAAAAAAGTAGGAATGGAACAAAAACTAATAAATGACAAAATAGTGTATGAGGCAGGTGTCCTCAACCTCCAGGCTATGGATGGGTGCCAATAGGGGATGCAGGTGAAGGAACAAATTATCATCTGTATTTACACACTAGATGTAATGTGCTTGAATCATCCTTAACCCCCACCCTCTCCTTGGAAACATTCTTTTCCACAAAACTGGTCCCTGATGTCAAAAATATTGGGGAACACTCATCTAGGGGTTCCCTATAGAGATTTGATTTTATATAGACTAGCTGTTTTTACCTAAATAGATGATGAAGCATTCCTAAAGGTGTAACCCATGGGTCACCTGCACCATAGTTGCCTGGGATTTACAGTTAATCATAGGAGATCTTGAGTCCTACTTCTAAACAGAATCTCTGTGTCAAGTCTTAGAATTCTACATTTTTAAGAAAGTTATTATCAGAGCAGGGCGCAGTGGCATATGCCTTGTAATCCTAGTGACTTGGAAGGCAGAGGCAGGAAAATAGCAAGTTCGAGACCAGAGGCAATCTGCATAATTTAGCAAGACCTTATCTCAAAATTAAAAAAAAAAAATGGGCTGGGGTGCAGCTCAGTGGTACAGCATTTGCAAAGCATGCAAGCAAAAGGCCCTAGGTTCAACCCCTATACCACCAAAAAAAAAAAAAAAGTTATCATCAGTACTTTTATTTATTATGTTATAGAACTAACATTTGACAAATTCTTTGCCTATCCCTTCTAAAGTTTTGTTAAATTCTAATCCATCAGAGTGTAGAAATAAACTCTGCTTCATTTGTGAATCAAATAAATTGTGTGTTGTTGATGAGCCTAACTTTCTGTTTAATTTTAGTATGACTGGCTGTTGACAATGATGAAACTGTTAAAGTCTAAAAATGATTAATAAGACATTTTCAGAATTAGAGGTTTAAATTACTAGAGACAGATCTCAGTCTGTAATCCATTAGCTCTCTCTAACTTGACACTTACCAAGTTTTCTAAACTAATGTCCATTCCTGAGTCTGTCAACACTTTGTTATAAATGGTTTGTGCTTAGATAGAAGGTTTCTGAGAAACCTTTCTACTTTATTATGCTAATGTAAATCTTGGCATACACACTGAGATTCTGTCATTCTGTCCCTAGTCATCTTCTTTAGACTTTTCAAGGAACAATATTTACACTTTCTAGAAGTGGTACTTACTGTGACTCAGGATTCATGTGCTCATCTTTCAACATGATTACAAATAGTATGTTATTTGGCATCCCGATTTGTCTTGAACCAAGGTTTAATATCTTCCATAATAATGAGGTCTTAACACAGACAATATTTTTACCTCTACCATTGTAGTACAATTGCATTTCCTGTAAGATATTAAAAGTTTCTATATAAAATATATGTTTCTATTTTAATTCTGTCTACATTTATTGGACTGGGGTTTAGTCCAGTAGGTAGAGTGCTGTTCTGTACTCTCTGAGGACCCAAGTACAGTCTTCACCACTGCAAAACTAGGAACAGGATATAGCAATCCATTCCCAAAGCAACCCCAAAACAATCATCCGTTGAAAATCCTATGAGGGTCACTTTGAGTCAGACTCAACTCTATGGCAATTAACAACACCCATTCATTAGAAAATGTTACAACCCAAGGAATTGTTTATACAACTATAATAAACTACTAAAATTTATTTATCCTTATGTTTCTGAGAAAATGTGTTTGCCTAAAGTGTGCATAATTTTTAAATGACTGTATTCTCATATATCACTATAGATTTGAGAATGAGGACTAAGTATTTATACTGATATACTTCAATTAAACCAATAATATTGTATTCAAATGCATGTAGTCTTAAAGTTAGGTTATATTTTATGTGTTTACTTACTATATTAAAGAACAAAAAAGCCTTTGGTGAATATCATATTATCTTACCTAGTTTTTATATAGAGAGCAACAATTGCATAGTAAATTTAAAATTATCACAGAAAACTATTGTCACTTGTTCTTCCCAGAAGCTCTTGTTTAATGATATTTGTCTTTGTGAATACATTGAAGTCAATCTTGTGCACCAGCATCTGGACAGCAATTTATGTTCAAGTCCTTCTGGAAGGAAAAGATCTTCGATTTACTATTTGTCCTTGTGTTACAAGGACACAAGATGGATGCTTTACAATTAAAACTCATTGATATTGCAACTGTTTATCACTGCAAAAGTATTTTCATTTTTATTAGAATTCCAAGTAATGTGCTAACCACAATAAAGTGTATCATATAAGTTCTTCAATTTGCAAATGCCATGACACAATTTAAGGAATGACATCTTCCTTTTAAATTGTTGTGGATAATTGTTGCTGTTGTTAGGTGCTGTCAAGTTGGGTCTACTCATAGTGATCCTATGTACAGAATGAAACACTTTCTGAGCCTGTGCCATAGGTGGCACTATCGTCAGTGTTTCTCTGCTATTCACAGGGTTTTCGATGGCAGATTGTTTCAGGAGTGGATTATCAGATCTTTCTCCCTATCACCTATATACATATATTAATTTTTAAAAACTAAATGTTATTACCATATATTCTTATCTGAAAGACATTTTTAAGAAAATATGGTTATGGTTAAATTATGAATTGAATATACTGATACTTTAATGTATTGATAAATGGTTTAATTTTTCCTTAATATATATTTCCAAATTCTCTAGCTGTTTTAGTCATGAGAACAGTGAATTCATAAGCTGAAAGTATGCTAAAAATCAAATAGTGTTTGTATTTAATACTCTCAAGTA
>VMDO01038951.1:0-13067 GCA_007922755.1 Pedetes capensis
GGGGTAACCTATATGAATAATGTTTATCAAAATGCATATATGGAAATGTCACAATGAAACGCATGTCAAAATGAATCACATTAAGATGTACATTAAAAATTTCTAAAAAACAAAAACAAAAAAAAGAGGCAAGCCTTCAAGAGTCAAGCTCAGGCCCTCCGAAGTGGCGAAGACTGTGGACTGGATGAGCAGTGACACCCAGGAGTCCCTCCCCCAGCTTCAGGGATAGCAGCTGAGCACCTTCCTCCCCCATCTCCCTTCCCTACCTCATCCATCTACCACTTATCCCTTCCCTATTCCTGTAAATAAACCTTGCTGCCTTTAACTCCTGAGCATGATGCTCTGCTCCCTGGCTTCAGTTCTTTGCAGGGTACAAGTGTTGGGGTACCCAGTTGCACATCACAATGCAGAGGGTCACAGGTTTGAGTCCACAACATAATCACTCCAAATTTTTCAAATTTGAGAAAAGCTGTGTATCTTTAATCCAAAAAGCTCAATGATCTCTAAGTAGGATAAACATAAAGACATCCACATGGAGATATTATAATGAAACTGTTGGTGACTGTGATCCTGCCTGTACTGCTTTTGCAACTTAAGACTGTTTTAGCTATATGTGGTCTTTTGTGTTTCCACATGAATTTTTGGATTATTTTTTCTATTTCTGTGAAGTTTGTCATGCAATTTTAATGAGGATTGCCTTGAGTCTACAGGTTGCTTTTGATAGTATAGCCATTTTTATAATATTGATTCTCCCAACCCATGAGCAGGGGAGGTTCTTCCACCTTCTAGTATCCTCTGTGATTTCTTTATTTTAATGTTTTGAAGTTTTCCTAGTAGAGGTCTACAGGGTCTTTGGTGAGATTGATGACTTTAAATTATATTTAAGGGCTGTAGTAGCAAAAACAGCTTGGTAATGGCACAAAAATAGGCCTGAAGACAAGTGGAACAGAATTGAGAACCCAGAAATACACCTATATATCTATAGCCACCTGATCTTTGACAAAGGAGCTAAGCACGCACATTGGAGAAAGGATAGCCTCTTCAACAAATGGTGCTGGGAAACGTGGATTTCCACATGCAGAAAAATAAAAACAGACCCACACCTCTCAATACGCACAAGAGTTAACTCAAAATGGATAAAAGGCCTCAACATAAAACCAGAAGCCTTAAAATTCCTAGAAGAAAAGACAGGCAGTGCACTTCAACATATAGACATAGGAGAGCACTTCCTTAATAGGACTCCAATTGCTCAGGAAATTGCAACAAGAATAGATAAATGGAATTGCATGAAATTAAAAAGCTTCTGTACAGCAAGGAAACAATCAACAGAGTTAAGGAAGACCCCACTGAATGGGGCAAAATCTTGCATCCTACACATCTGACATAGGACTAATTTGTAGAATTTATAAAGAACTCAGCCTGCAGCCATAGCCCTGTGGCATCCGATCCCGTCAGATCTCGGAAGCTAAGCAGGGTCGGGACTGGTTAGTACCTGGATGGGAGACCGCCTGGGAACACCAGAAGCTGTAGGCTTGGGAGAAGGACCTGGCAATCCCCTCCCAAAAATCAATCTGCCATTGAAAACCCTATGCACAGCAGAGAAGCACTGACAATAGTGTTTCCCGTTGTACAGAGGGTCGCTATGAGTCAGATACCGACTCGATGGCACCTAACAACAACAACAACAAGAACTCAAGAATACAACTCCTAAAACAACAAATAATCCAGTACACAAGTGGGCAAAGGAATTGAATAGATAGTTCCCAAATGAAGAAATACGGAAGGCCATGAAACAATGAAAAAATGCTCAATATCCCCATCCATTAGGGAAATGCCACTCAAAACAACTCTAAGATTCTACCTAACTCCAGTAAAAATGGCCAAGACCAATAAAACAAACAATAACAAATGCTGGTAAGGTTGTGGAGAAAAGGGGACCCTCTTACACTGTTGTTGGGTCTATAAATTGGTTTAACCACTTTGGAAATCAATATGGAGATACCTCAGAAAACTGAACATAGAATTGCCATACGACCCAGTTATACCACTACTCAAAATATACCCAGAGGGAGATGAGTCATACCACAGAGACACCTGAATCTCCATATTCAATGTAGCACTTTTCACAATAGCAACGATATGGAATCAACCATGGTGCCCATCAACAGAAGAATGGATAAAAAAGAGTTATGGTACATATACACAATGGAATACTACTCAGCAATTAAAAAAATGAAGTAGTGTCATTTGTGGCAAAATGGATGGAATTGGAGAACATCATCTTAAGCGAATGAACACAAGCCCCAAAAGAGAAATACCATATGTTCTCACTCACATGTGGGTGCTGAATCATACTTAAAGGAAGGAAAAAATCCTATACATAAATTGAAATATAAAAAAATGCACAATTAACCTTAGTGTAGAAGGGACAATTTAAGCTGTGAAAAGAAGGAGGGAGGGATCTAGCAGAGGGAGACAAAGATTGGAGAAGATGGGATGGGGAGGAGGGTCAATGTGAAGGGATGAAAAGGGAGACTTCAATCTCAATGTAAACAGCACAACTTCATAAGTATGTTGGAAAAATAGGGGAAGATAACCCAAATAAGTATCAGAGTTTAACTATGAACTAGCCATAAGGCTTCATAAACTTTGTGGGTCGATGAAAGTGTTGCTAGAAGTAATGTAAAGGATTCATAATGGAAAAAGCCACTGCTATATTACTCTTTACCCTATCATCATTTACTAATAAAGGGAAAAAAATAATGAAACTCCCCAAACCCAAAAACAATCTTAAAAACCTCAACATGACTCATTATTTACAAGGAATCTTCTTTGAGATTATCAAACATTTTCTCCTCAGAAACATCAGAGACCAGAAGGCAGTGAGATGATGTATTTAAAATACTGACACAAAAAAAGTCAACTAACAATTCTGTCCTTCCAAATGAGGTAAATATAAGATTACCAGATAAACAAAGGCTAAGGAAAATCATTACCACTAAACCCATGATACAGAAAATCTAATAGGAGTGCTTCTGGTTGAAATGAATGAGTCCTACAAAATAATTCAAAGTCATATGAGGTTAGAAAGATCGCAGGCAAAAGTAAATACATAGGAAAATATAAAAACCAGTATTATTGTAATCATGCTCTGTATTTCTATTATATTTTATGAGATTTTAAACACAAATGCATAAAATAATATTTTATAGGGAACATAAACTATAGAAATATAATTTGATGCCGGGCGTGGTGGTGCACGCCTGTAATCCCAGCGGCTTGGGAGGCGGAGGCGGGAGGATCGCAAGTTCGAGACCAGAGGCAGTCTGCGTAACTTAGCGAGACCCTGTCTCAAAAAGTAAAAAAATGGGCTGAGGGCGCAGCTCAGTGGTCCAGCACTTGCAGAGCATGCAGGCGCGAGACCCTGGATTCAACCCCCAGTACCACAAAAAAAAAAAAGAAAAGAAAAGAAAAGAAATATAATTTGATGTATAAACAGAATAAAAGAGATAGATGACAGATTTATAATAGTACAGCTTTTATATGCAATTAAAGTTAATGTCAAATTAAATATAATTTTAGGATGCTATATAGTCTTTATGGAAATCACAAAATATCTGTAGAATTCATATAGAGAAGGAAATGAGAAGAAAACCAAAAAACATCATTACCAAAAAAGCCCTAAACACAAAAAATTAATTAATAGAGATAATGAAAGACAAAACTACAAAACATACAGAAACAAATAGTAAAATGGCAGAGGTACTTCTTTATCAGAAATTTCTTTAAATGTAAATGGATTAAACTCACCAGTCAAAAGGTATGAATTGGCAGAAAGGATTAAGACAATATGATCCACCTACATGCTATCTATGAGAGAGCCACTTTATATATAAAGACACATATAGTTTGAAAGGGAAAATATATCCCATGTCAATAGTATCCAAAGAAGATTTTGAAGTGGCTTTGCTAATATCAGACAAATTCGATTTCAGTTAAAATCTTTCACAAAATATAAAGAACGTTGTCTATAGATAAAGGAGTCAATTCAAAAAGAAGATATACAAATTATAACTATATATGTACCAAACATCAGAAACTCAAAATATATGAAGCAAACAGTTACAGAATTGAAAGGAGAGATTTCTGTAGAAAATAATTGGAGATTTCATTACACTACTTTCGATGATAAATAGAAAATTATGACATATCAATAAGGAAATACAGTACTTGAACAACAATATCAACCAATTATACCTAACATACATGTACAGAACACTTCACCCCAAAATATCAGGACACATATTCTTCAAGTTGGACTATATGTTAGGCCACAAAATAAGTTTTAATAAGTTTAAGATTAAAACATATAGTACTTTTCTGAGCCCAAGACAATGAAACCACAAATCAATAATAGAAGGAAAACTGAAAAAGTCACAAATGTGTGAAAATTTAGCAACACATTTTTAAAAAACAAATGGGTCAAAGAAGAAATCATGAAGGATATTATGAAATACCTTGACACAAATGAAAATGAAATTATACCAAAACAGGGATGCAGCAAAATAAGTACTAAGAGGAATATTTATAGCTGCAAACTCACACTAAAAATCAAAAAGATCTCAAAACAATAAGCTAACTTTATACCTTGAGAAATTAGAAAAAATTAAATTAATTCAAATGTAGAAGATGGAAGGAAATAAAAATTAGAGTGGAAAATAAATAAATATAAAAATAATAGAGAAAACCAATGAAACAAAAACTTCTTTGAAAGGTTGAAAAAATTGATAAATCTTTAACTAGTTTAAGAAAAAAGAGAGAAGGCTGAAAAAACTAAAATCATAAATGAAATTAGTGACATTACTACCAATTTTACAGAAATAAAAAGTATAAGCAAAACTATAAACATTTGCATGCCAGCAAATTGGATAATGTAAATTGGATATTCCTAACACAAAATCTATCAAAACTGAATCATATTGAGTGCAATAGTGTGAGCCTGAAGTCTCAGCACTGGGGAGGATGAGGCAGGAGGAATGCTTGAGTCTGTGAGTTCAAACCCTACCTGGGCAACATAGAAAGGCAGAAAGAAAAAGAAAAAAGAAAAGGAAGGAAGGAAGGAAAGAAGGAAGGAAGGGAGGGAGGGAGGGAGGGAGGGAAAGAGAAAGAAAGGATGGTAGAAAGAAAGAAAGAAAATAAGAAAGAAAAAAGAAAGAAAGAAAGAGAGAAAGGAAGGAGAGAAAGAAAGGAGAGAAAGAAGGATCGAAGGAAAGAAGGAAGGAAGGAAAAAAGACAGAAAAAATTAATCATAAACTAATAGAAAAATATGAATAAACCTAAAACTGGTGAAGAGATTGAATCATAATCAAAAACTGAACATAATTAGGTACAAATTTAACAAAGAGGATGAGGGCTTATACATCAAAAACTACACAAAATCCATGAAAATCAACACAAAATAAGCCATAGGCCTAAATGTACAAGCTAAATGTATAAAATTCTTAGAAGAAAATAGATCTAAATCTTTGTGAACTTGCACAAAGTAATGGTTTCTTGGCTGTTACACCAAAATCACAAGTAAAACAATAGATGAATTGGATATCATCAACATGAAAAATATTTATGTTGCAAATAATACTATCAAAAGAGTAAAGAGACAATTCACAGAGTGGGAGAAAATATTTGCAGACCATTTTTCTAATAAACAATTGTATAAAGAATACATTAAGTCTAGTAATTGAACAATAAAAGACAACTAGTTAAAATACACAAAGGATGAAAAAAGAAAGAAAGTATTGGTGAGGATATGATTAAATTTAAAACTTCATAGATATTCCTGGTACAAAAATAAAATTGTTCAGCTACTTTGAAAAATAGTTGGAAATTTTTTATATGGACAGGATTATCATATGACCTAGAAATTGCATTTCTATATATATAGCCAAGGTAGTGATAATGTGCCTTCATACAAAAACACATACATGAATGCTTATAGCAGCACTTTCAATAGTAGCAAAAAAGCATAAGAACCAAAATGCTCACTAACTGGTAAACATATAAACACGGTGTGGTTATATTCATATGATGGAATAATATTTAGCTGTGAAAAGGAATAATGTTCTGATAAATGCTACAACATGGGCAAATCTTGAAAGTATTATCCTAAGTGAAAGATAACAGACAGAAAAGGCAACATTTTGGTGCTAAGGACATAACTCAGTTGTAGAGCACTAGCATAGGCAAGACCCTGGGTTTGATCCCCAGCACCACAAGAAAACAAAGAAAAGCAACATTTTAAAAACAGATTATACCTGTATGAAAAGTGCAGAATAGACAAATCTATAAAAACAGGAGGTCAGGTGCTGTGGTGCATGGCTATAATCTTGGAGGACTGCAGGTTCCAGGCCAGAAGCAGCCTGTGCAACTTAATAATAAATTTAAAAAAAGGGGGCTGGAGTGTAGCTCATTGGTGGAGCACTTGCCTAGAATGTGAGGCCTTGTGTTCAACCCACCAGTGCTACCAAAAGAAAATTCAGCGAGGAGATTAATGATGGCTGCACAACCTTGTGAACTTACTTAAAATCATTGACTTGCACATTTTAAATGGATGAATTAATGGTATATGAATTATAACTCAATATGGTTATCAAAATGAAAAAAACTGAATTATAAAAAAATAGGAGAACATGAATAGACCTAGAATTGGTTAAGAGTTTGAATCAGTAACCATAAACCTTCCAATACAGAAAAGCCCATGGACAGATGATTTGCTGCTGAATTCTACCAAATAGTTGAAGAGAAAATAATTCTAATTCTTCTCAAACTTCCCCCTAATTAAAAAGGGAACACTTCCTGACTCATTCTATGAGGCCAGTATTACTCTGGTACTGAAACTAAATGAAGACATTACAAGGAAAGAAAACTAGAGAGCAGTAGCCCTTATGAATATTGATGTAAAAATTGTCAGCAAAATGCTAGAAATCTGACTTTAAGAAGCATAATAAAATCATTCTACATCACCAAGTTGTATTCATTCCATGAATGCAAGGATTATTCAATATCTCAAAACTAGTCAATCCAATACACCATGTTAATAGAATAAAGGGGAAGAAACAAAAGATTTTCACTAATGATGCAGAAAAAGCATTTGACAAACACTCTTGAGAATAAAAACACCCACAAAGGAATTTAAAGAGACTTTCTCAGCATGATAAACACCATATATGAAAAACTAGTAGGTAACATCATATTCAACGGTGGAAGACTGAAAGCTTTTTCAATATCGGAGGTCAGAGAATTTAGCTCAGTGGTAGAGTACTTGCCTAGGATTAAAAACAAGACATTACACCGTTCACAGAATACAGGATACTAAATGTAAAAAATTCTAGCTGCTCCACATCAAAACAGGTGGTGGTTGTTGCTAGGTGCGATTGAGATGGGTCTGACTCAGCGGCCCTATGTACAACAGAACAAAACACTCTCTGACACTGTGCCATGCCAGGCACTATTGTCAGTCCTCTGCTATTTATAGGGTTTTCAATGGTGGATTTTTTAGGGAGTGGATTGCCAGGTCCTTCTCCCTCGCCTGCAGCATCTGGTATTCCCAGGTGGTCTCCCATCCAAAGACTTAACCAGGCCAACCCTGCTTAGCTTCTGAGATCAGGCGGGATCGGATGCGAGTGCTATGGCTGCAGACTGAAAACAGGTAGAGGTAATAAATTTAGCAGCAGTGTTTCAAGATACAAAACCAACATACAAAAGTTAGCTACGTTTCTTTACACTAAAAATGAATAATCACCAAAGGAAATTAAGAAAACAATTCCATTTACAATAGCATTAAATGAATAAAATACTTTAGAATAGATTTAATCATGAAGGCAAAAAAAAAAAAGGCCAAAACTAATATATATACCAAAGTCTACAAAGCATTGCTGAAAGAAATTTTAAAAGAGACAAGTAGAAAGATATCCTGCACTCATGATTTGGAATACTTAAAATTCTTAAGATTATTGTACTGCCCAAAGCAATGTGCAGATTCAATCCAATCCTTATTAAGATCTCCACAGAATTTTTTTTTCAGAAATAGAAAAACCCACCCTAAAAGTCCCATGGTATTTCAAATAACTCCAACTATCAAAAACAATCCTGAAAAAAAAAAGAAAAAAATCGGAGGTTTTACACTTTTGATTTCAAAACTTAATAGAGAATTTAAGGAATCAAAACAGTATGATATTGGTATAAGGCAGATTATACACCAATGAAATAGAATAGCAAGCCCTGACATAAACCCTAGCATATATGGTCAGTTAATTTCCAACAAAGATTCAAAGATCATTAAATTGAATAAAGGCAGTCTTTTCAACAAATAGTGCTGAAGGCCTAGATATCCATGTGGAAACAAGTGAAATTAGAACCTTACTTGCTTCATGTTATACACAAAAATTAACTTAGAATGAACTAAGAGTCTATATGTAAGTGCTAAAAGTATAAAAGTCTTAAAGGAAAGCATAGGGGAAATGCTTTATGACATTGGATTATATAATATTTTAAATATGATACAAAAGAATAAAACAACAAAATAATAAAAACCAGATAAATCACACCTTATCAAAATTATAATATTGTGCATCAAAGTACGATATCAGGTGGGTACTTTACAAATCCTATCTGATCAAAGATTAATATCCTTAATATCTAAAGAACTCTTATAACTCAACAATGAAACACCAAATAATCCAATTTAAGAAGGTACAAAAGATGTTAATAGAAATTTCTCCAAAGAAAATATACAAATGGCCAATAAGGAAAGATGCTCAACATTACTAGCCATAAGAGACACAAGAAAATCAAAGCTACTATAAGATACTACGCCTGCATCTGTAGCCCTGTGACATCCGATCCCATCAGATCTCAGAAGCTAAGCAGGGTTGGGCCTGGTTAGTACCTGGATGGGAGACCACCTGGGAACACCAGAAGCTGTGGGCTTGGGAGAAGGACCTGGCAACCCCCTCCCAAAAATCAATCTACCATTGAAAACCCTATAAACATCAGAGAAGCACTGACAATAGTGTTTCCCCTGTTGTACAGAGGGTCGCTATGAGTCGGATACCGACTCGATGGCACCTAACAACAACAACAACAACATAAGATACTACATCACACCATTAGAGTGGCTATTATTAAACAATAGAAAATAAGTTTTGTTGAAGGTATGAAGGAACTAGAACTCTGGTGGATTGTTGGTGGCAATGTAATATGGTGCAGTCACTGTAGAAAACACCATGGAAGTTCTTTTAAAAAAAGTTAAACATCGAATTCCACTAAAAGAACTGTATGCATGGATTCAGATATTGGCATACCAATGTCTATTATAGCCTTATTCACAATAGCCAAAAGGTGGAACCAACCTAAGTGTCCATAATGGATGAATAATGGATGAATGAATAAACAATACATGGAATATATATAGTGGAGTATCATTTGGCACTGAAAGAGGATGAAGCACTGACACATGCTACAAGATAGATAAAACTTTAAAACGTTATGCTAAATGAAATAAACCAGATGCAAAAAGACAAGTTACTCTATGATTTCACCTATACGAGGTACCTTGTTGTTGGTAGGTGCCATCAAGAAGGCATCCAACTCATAGCAACTCTCATAGGGTTTTCAACGGCTGACTGTTTCAAGATTGCCTTGGGAGTGGATTGCCAGGCCCTTCTCCCATTTTTGGGGTGCTGGGAATTGACTCGGGACCTCAGAGACTGCAGAGCAGTGCTCTACCAACTGAGCTAAATCCCAGCCCAGTATCATATATAGAGACAAATAATTAAATTCCCTTATAATTTCCCAAATGGGTGATGTCTTGATGACTGTATGTTTATATTTCTTGTCAGTAATAATAGGGTCATGTGTCTCCAGAATGATTAGTGTTTGTCACCAGGCTTAATATTAATCTACTTAAATGAAACCATAGCCAAGTTTTGCTCTGAATTTCTTGACTACACCAGTACTTTAGCTCACAATGTAAACAGGACTATGGAATCCATGGAGAGGAGAATAGGAAGTACTTCTTCTGTTATCTGCAGCTGTACCACCCTGGCATCTGATCCCATCAGGCCTCAGAAGCTAAGGAGGTTTAGGCCTGGTTAGTATTTGGATGGGAGACTGTCTGGGAACACTAGGTGCTGTAGGCTTGGGAGAAGGACCTGGAAGCCCACTTCCATAAATAACCAGCCATTGAAAACCCCATGCATGGCAGAGAAGCACTGATATAATGTCAGGCATGGCACAGTGTCATGGGATGTTTCATCTGTTGTAAATAGAGTCACTATGAGTCAGACCTGACTCGATGGCACCTAACAACAACTTTCAAAGATAATATCTTGAGAGAATATATACCACATATTACCCTTCCAAAGCAGCAATTAGTGTAGTGTTACTAAATGAGTGAACTGGAGATTTTTTTTTTTTTTTTTGGCAGTACTAGAGGGCTTGAACCCAGGTCCTTGCCCATTCTGGGGAAGTGTTCTACCACTGAGCTGCACCCCTACCCCTTTTTAATTTTGGGGGGACAGAGCCTCACTAAGTTGCACAGGCTGCCTTTAGCCTTGAACTTGCGAACCTCTTGCCTCAGCCTCCAGAGCCCCTGGAATTACAGGTATGAGCCATGGTGCCTGGCTTGAAGACATGTATTTTGAAGCATGAATGGATAAAACAACATAAAATGTACTTCTTTCATCTTCAGACTACTAAATCCACAATATTCTTAAATCATCAAAGCCTTGATCCATCTATTTAAAGTTCTTTGACCAGCTCAGTCATTTCTCTAGAATACTTGCATTCCTACCCTACCCCCCTGCTCTTGAACCCTTTTCTGTTCAGTATAACAGGTCTTGCCTTAGGAGTATTTTTTTTTTTGTAGATTTTAGTTAACAAATAACTTCACTGATTTTCACATCATTATAATCTTCTCATTTATAAACTAACTTCCAGAATTAACACTTCTGTTATTATAAATATGTAATTTGCGAGTGTTAATTCATAGATATTTAAAAATTCCCCTGTGGAGAATCTTGCACATTCAATAACTATATAAAGGAAACTCATGATTTTAGTTCTTTCTGTAGTTTGACCATGTGAAGCTTTTGAGTCCCTAAAAAAATAGATTACTCAATTATATGAATGACCTGTTAGTCACACTTCTCATTGCTGTGAAAAAATACCTGGCATAAACCACTTAAGGGAGGAAGGGTTTATTTTCCCTTATGGTTTTGGAGATTTCAGTCCATAATCCTTGGCTCTTGATTCTGGACCTGTCCTGTGGCAGAACATTATGGCAGGAGAGCATGTGGTAGAGACTACATATCTCATGGTGGACAGGCAGCAGAGGAAGCGACACAGAAGGATCTGAGACAAAATATACCCTTCAAAGACATGTTCCCAGTGACCTGCTTCTTCCAGGTAGGCCCCACCTCCTAAAGTTTCCAGAACCTCTCAAAATAACATCACCAGGAGAGGACTAAGCTTCAATACATAAGCCTTTTTGGGGATGTGTCATATCCAAACAAAATAAATGCTTTTGAAATCAACTCCCATGGGATGCCAAAGTCCTCAAAAATATATTCACATTGTTCTATCAAATTTCTAGTTAATCATTTGACAACCCAGTCTTACCTAAATTGTTGGCACAAACTTTGGTAGATTGCTATGGCAGCTGATATAATCTTTGAAAACTGCCTTCACACACTACAATATGTAATATTTCAAATTAGATACCATCTTCAAGTCTCGGGTGTATTATTTACCAGCTTTGAAATATTTGGTAAATTATTTAAATTTGCTTAATTTCCTCCTGTAGAGCAAAAATTGTAATAGTACCCAATTCATAGGGAGTTTGTTTGCATTAAATGAGTTACTACATTCAAAATGCTCAATGAAATGATGAGCATAAAGTGCTTAAAACACATTTTCTACGATTACCCTCAACTGATATTGTGGTGATACTCTGAGATACTCAGATTCTTTTAAGCTGAAGACATTGGAGATTCAACAGGTGCAGATAAAAACAACAACAATCTGTTCAAAAGCAGAAACTTCTGGGAAGTGAGGCTACCACAATTCTCCTCTGGGGCAGGTGTTTTCATGGTCATGAAAAAGACCACTCACACTAGCATAAGCATTATCCCAAACTTTCTTATCACACATTTGTTCTCCTAAAAATCCACTCATCTTTCCTAAAGAAACTTTATTTTCCCTTAAGAGCCTTTTTGGCCTCCTTCATTTTCCCTACTAAATTAGATATATAAGCTTCTAACTTTAACTATTTAACAAGCTAGCTACTCCTTTTGTCAGCTACCATATCCATATGAATACACCTTTTTTCCTCCTGTTAATCTGACTTTTGTCAGTTTACTTTGCAGGCCCCCCATGCATTAACCTAAGAGAGTAGAGGAAGTTGTTCCTTCCCTACAAATCCATGTCTTCTCCAATTCACCCTTTACCTCATAACCCCAGTAAAGCTGAGTAAACCTTACCATTCAGAGGAAGGGGCTAGAATGCCAAACTAGTAGGGTGTCAGTCATGTGAGAGGAAAACAGATAATGTCAAATAAGCATTGACTCAGAAGATTTAATACATGAGCTTCTCTGAAAAATATATTGACATATATTCTGGTACTATGCAATAATTTCAATACTTACCTGAACATGTTGCTGATTACAAGGTGGAAAAATAGCATAGTAATTCTCAGTATAAAATATATAGGTAATGGAATTTGAAGGTAAACTGGGGACAAGTAGAGAAACTTTATATCTAATGAACTGGGAAATCAACAAATACCATTTAAAGTTATTATTCAAGAAACAAAGCTCTAAGTATATGTAAAGTTATAAATATAACTACCATGAGTATTAAAAATTAAAAAGAGGCTGATATTTGGAGGTAAGAGGAATGAGAGATAAATTTAACATCCTTTACAGTGGAGAATTAGTGGAATAAGAAAAATTGACATAGATAACTAAGTAAAACATATAAAAGTGAATATTTTAGAGTTAATGAAGTAATCA
>VMDO01038952.1:0-13069 GCA_007922755.1 Pedetes capensis
AAAGAAAAGAGGGAATATTAAAATAAATAGAAACAGAAATGAAAGGTAATATGATTGATATCAGAGAAATACAAAGAATAATAAGAGACTAACATGGCCAAGGCTAGGTGGTACATACCTCTAACCCTAGTGACTCAGAGGCTGAGGCAGGAGGATCACAAGTTCAAGGCCAGAGTCAGCTTGCATAATTTAGTGATACCCTGTCTCAAAAAAAAAATTAAAAATGGGCTACAGGTGCAGCCAAGTGGTAGAGCACTTGTAAGTATGTATAAGTATGCCCTAGATTCAAACAGCTAGTACTGCAATAAATAAATAGAGAGGGAGAGAAGGGGAGAGAGAGAGAGAGAAAGAGAGACACAGAGAGAACTATGAACAATTGTTGTTGTTAGGTACTCTGGAGTCGGTATCCGACTCATAGTGACCCTACATACAACAGGCGAAACACTATTGTCAGTGCTTCTCTGCTGTTCATAGGATTTTCAATGGCAAATTGATTTTGGGGAGCAGGTTGCCAGTTCCTTCTCCCAAGCCTACAGTGTCTGGTGTTCCTAGGCAGTCTTCCATCCAAGTACTAACTTAGGCCCAACCCTGATTAGCTTGTGAGATCTGATGGGATCGGATGCCACAGGGCTACAGCTGCAGGCATGGACAATTATATTCGAACAAATCGAATAACCTAAAAAAATGACCTAAGCTTTTCACCATGAATTGGGCTTTTTGTTACTCAATCCATACAGCCGTAAAGTTGAGTGTGCACAATAGTTCCACATGAGATAAGGCTCAAGAAGATTCTAAAGGCCTAAGTAAATTGCATGAGGAAGTATCCCACATGCCCTTAGTCCATACTTCCACTACTTCATTCTCTCTTTCCCCATCTCCCTCTTTATCTCCCTCTTTCTTTCTCTTTCTACCTATGGCTCATGAGGAGATTTGTTAACCAAGAAATCAAAACTGCTGCCCTTGTTTACAGGTGGTTCTCCATGATATGCATGACCTAAAAGTGGATAGCTACAGAACTGCCAGCCAATTCTGGGATGATTCTAAGGGACAGTAATGAAGAGCCTATGTTTTCTCAATGCACAGAACTTTGAGCAGTGTACCTGCTTATTTATTTTTACCTGGAAGGAGAAATGGCCAGAGGCAAGAGTCTAAAACTATTTGTGAACCCTGGCCAATGGTCTAGCTAAATGGTCTAGGACTTGGAAGAAACAAGATTAGAAAATGGGAGATGAAGAGGTGTGGTGAAGAGATACATATATGGGACTTTCCAAATCAGTGTAGAATGTGAAGCTACTAGTGTCCTGTGTGAATGCTCACCAAAGGGCAACATAAGAGGGTATACCTAGCTCCAAGACAAAGGGCCCTAGCTTCAGAATACTGTCATTGCCAATCTCAGGAGCAGGCATTGTAATCAAATGCAGTGCTTACCCATCTTGGTAACAGCAAAGCCAGAACCAAGCATGGTCAAGACATAGAAGAGTAGAGAAAGATTTATTACCTACAGGAGGTAAGGAGAGCATGGGATTTATTTCCAAAGCAATGGCCTCCTCTAACAAAGGAAGCATAGGGTTTTATTTGGGGAGCCTATAGATATTCATGGGGCTGGGATTTAGCTCAGTTGGTAGAGCACTGCGCTGCAGTCTCTGAGGTCCCCAGTTCAATTCCCAGCACCCCAAAAATGGGAGAAGGGCCTGGCAATCCACTCCCAAGGCAATCCCGAAACGGTCAGCCATTGAAAACCCTGTAAGGGTTGCTATGAGTCGGATACCGACTTGACGGCATCTAACAACAACAACAACAACATAGATATTCATATAGGAAAGGACTTTAGGGGAGGACACATTCCTAACCATGCTCAGTTAGGGAGTACATTCTTAAGCATGCTCAATTTTGGGTCATAGTTCATGAAAGAATGATAGTGGACACATTTTTGAGTGTGCTTCACTAAAGACCATGGAGCACATGTTCAAAGGGTAAAATGACAAATAGGAGCATTTTGGAGCATGTTCAGCTTGTATCATAAAGATGGCAGACAGGAACACCTCTGGGAATGCTCAGTTTTCTCCAGAAGGTGTTAGCTTCAGAAAAGTAAAGGGTAGCTTGTACATCAAAATGCATATATGTAAATGCCACAATGAAAAGCATGTCAGAATGAATCACATTAAGGTATACATTAAAAATGTCCAATTTAAAAAAAAAGTAAAGGATACTTTGAAGGTGCATTAATACAGGAGTTTCACGTAACGATGTCTGCCACACTTAGTGGCTAACAATATGAGCTTCATTTTGTCCTGTGGGGTTCCAGCTTGTATTCTTGGAGCTCCAACCTTTTGGTGATCTTCCTTTCTCAACTCTCTACCCTATGGAATTCAAGCACTTGCACCAGTCACAGAGGCAGTGTCATAGGGATGGTTTAAGTAGTCTTCGCAATTGTGTAAACCAAATCCCTGTAATAAGTATGTATTTATTATCTGTCATCTATCTCTCTCTTGCTGGTTCTACTTCTCAGTTTGGAACCTGACTGTAGTTACTTTGAGGACAGATTCTTCCTTCTGTGTTTCATCCTTCTTGATTTGTTCTGGGCTTGCCTGTTTCTCATCTTATCCCCAGTGACCACAGCCAGTGAGTATATTAATTATGTTTTGTTATTGTCTGAATTTAATGATGCTTTTACCTTTTGGGGCCTTGCTAGTCTGCCTAAAAGACTTGCCCCTCCCAGAGCTAGCTCATTCCTAGAGATAGCAAATAGCTCCCCTGTGAATGTTCCTGTCATATGCAAATCAACCAATCCAGAGCCTATACCTGCCAACTACCTTCTTTATTGAGCCACTATTACCCTGCACTAATTATTCCAAGGCCAGTGACCAGGCAACTGGGGGCAGTCCCTGCAGATTTGAGTCTGCTGGCATTTTGCATAAAAGTCAGTGCTGCTGCCCTGCTTTGCCTTTCCAGCAGAAACCATAATAAAGGCTTGTGCCTGTGCTTTCCCCTTGATGCTTCTGTCTCCGAATCAACCCCAATGTTTCCTCAAGTGGTTCTTTGAGGTACACTGTTCGCTCTTCTCTTGGGAATTGTAAGTAATTAACTCTAATATCCAAGGCTTTTTCTCTGTGTCTATCTTACCATGTATGATTAAAAGAAATCCTGGATACATTTTAAAACAATGGGGCAAAACTGTAGTCAAAATGGAAGGAAATCTCAGTCAGGAAATTTTTCTGATACTCAGAGTGATGCTATTACTAGGCATAATTTTTCACCAATTTTCAAGTCACATGTGAAGATAGTGAGTTACTTGCTAATTTCTCTAACTAGCTCATAAGAAGTAGCTCTCTACCAGAAATGTGAATGTTTGAGGGAAAGGTTATTATCATCATAAATCCCCAGAACTATCTAAGACAGGGGGAAATTACACTTATATGACAATTTCCAGTCACAGCAACTAAGTTGTAAAATAATATTGAGAATACTAATCTTTAGACAAGTACTTGGCCCTTGTGTCTTCTGGTCCCCGTGGTTAAGTGATAGAACTTGAAGCCAATTGTGTTGATGACATCATTCATGACAAAGTAATGGACATTGGAAGTGTTGTCCCTGTGGGTTCTGTATCTGTTCAATTCAACGTGGAGAGAAGATGTTTTTAAGGAAACTATGCTTGTTTTCTTTCCTTCCACCATTGGACATTAAAACCAAGTTTTATAATTCAGAGAATAGTGACCTATTTCTTGAAGTCCAGATTCAAAATATTTCATCTTCAACTGTGTTTATAAAAAAAGTTTCCTTAGAGCCATCTGAAATGTACACTTGGGAAGAGTTAAATACTGTCAACTTGGATGGAGAAGAGGAGTGTACATTTGGAACGAGGACATTTTTGCAGTCAACAGAAGGACGTCAGTACTTATACCACCTTCGGCTCAAGCAAGAATATTCAGAGAAAGCTAGTACTATTGTGGGACTCATGAAAATGGGAAAATTAGATATAATGTGGAAAAGAAATCTAGGCGAAATGACAATGCTACAGACAATCCAACTTGAAAGAGAAGCTCCAAGTTATGGGAACCTGAAACTATCTTTGGAGAAAATCCAAGATACTGTAATTCTAGAAGAACCTTTTCATATTATCTGCAAGATAACAAACTATAGTGATCGGAAAATGAAATTGGTTTTGAAGATGTGTGATACAGTTTCCATTCGTTGGTGTGGAACCTCAAGAAAGTATCTTGGAAAGCTGCCTTCAAGTTCATCTCTCTGCTTTACCCTGACACTACTGTTATTAAAACTGGGCCTGCAAAGTGTCTCTGGTATAAGGATAAAAGACAAAGTATTAAAGAAAACATATAAGTATGATGATATTGCAAATGTCTGTGTAGTACCTTCCATGATTAAAATGAAAAGCTAAAGGAAATTTCCAATGTTGTGCTTTCCAAAGAGTTTCACAGGAAACTTTTTCATACTTTTATCAGCAGCAAAATGAACAACTAACAAGTATGGGTCAGATTAACTTCCTCTGAGACTTTGGATGCATTCGAGAATTAAACATTTGCTGATTCAAAAAGTACTGTCTGTTGATTTTCATTTCATATGAAATACTGGGGCAGGCTTGGGTTTGGGGTTCTAGGCTAAGTCCAGTGCTCACTTCTCTCTCCTTTTTCCATGTGGATGGTGTCTCTCCTCTGGAGAGACTGTGCTGCCTGGGTTTAGAGGAGCAGTAACGCACATAGTATAAAACTGCCTTTCCTATCCTCTTTGATGCATCTTTTCTTCTACGCTACATGTAGGTGCTGTAATCTCTCACCTGGTGTCTTTACCACCTGTGAAATTAGTTTCATGTGTGAATAGTTGTTTGAATTGGTGTTTCCACAGGTGGACAAGCAGCAAAGAGTCCTATTCCACATCTTGGTGATATACACTTGAAATAATTTTTTAAATAGTAACCTTATTTTAAAAAGAAGTCTTTTTCAATTTAAGTTGTGGAAAGAAGGAGGGAGGGATCTAGCAGAGCGAAGTGAAGATTGGAGAAGATGGGATGGGGAGGAGGGCCAATGTGGAGGAATGAAGGGGGAGAGGATGATCTCAACGTAAATAGCACACCTTCATGAGTATGTTGGAAAAATAGGTGAAGATAACCCAAATAAGTATCAGAGTTTAACTACAAACTAACCATTGTTGTTAGGTGCCGTCAAGTCCATATCCAACTCATAGCGACCCTCATGGGGTTTTCAATGGCAGATTGTTTCGGGATTGCCTTGGGAGTGGATTGCCATGTCCTTCTCCCATTTTTATGGTGCTGGGAATTGAACTCGGGACCTGAGAGACTGCAGAGTGGCACTCTACCAACTGAGCTAAATCCCAGCCTACAAACTAGTCATAAGGCTCCATAAACTTTGTGGGTCGAGGAAGGTATTGCTAGAATTGATGTAAAGGATACATAATGGGAAAAGCCATTCCTGTATTACTCTGCATCCCATCAACCTTTACTAAACAAGGGAGAAAAAAAAAAAGAAGTCTTTTTGCTGGGCACAGTGGCACTGGCCTGTAGTCCTAGCACCTTGGGAGACTGAGGCAGGAAGATCATGAGTTCAAGGCCAGAGGCACTTTGCATATCTTAGTGAGACTTTGCCTCAAGATAAAAAAATAAAAAATGGGCTGCAGGTGCAGCTCCGTGGTAGAGTACTTGTAAAGTATGTACAATATCCCGGGTCCAACCTACAAGTACTGCAAAAATAAATAAATAATAAATAAATACTTTTCAATACAATTATATATACCTTCTTTTTGGCAGTTGTTGTTGTTGTTGTTGTTAGGTGCCGTCGAGTCGGTGTCCGACTCATAGCAACCCTCATAGGGTTTTCAATGGCTGACTATTTCTGGATTGGCTTGGGAGTGGATTGCCAGGCCCTTCTCCCATTTTTGCGGTGCTGGGAATTGAACTCAGGACCTCAGAGACTGCAGCGCAGCGCTCTACCCACTGAGCTAAATCCCAGCCCGTTTTGGCAGTAGGGGGTTGAAATCAGGGCCCCACACATACTTTGCAAGTGTTTTACCATTGGGATGCAGCCCTGGTCCATTTTTAAATTCTTTATCTTGAGACAGGGTCTCACTAATTTATGCAGGCTGCCTCTGGTCTCGTACTCAAGATCCTCCTGTGTCTGCCTCCTGAGTCACTGGGATTACAGCCAGGTGCCACCGCGCCCAGATTTAATTATATACACTTTTAAGTAAAGCAAATTTTCTTTACAAGGTCTATGGAATGTTGAAAGTAAAGGGAACTTCACTAGTGAAGAGAAAGTCCATGTTGCCTTAGGACACAGGAAACTCATGAAAATTTGGTGTTTTCTTGGACCAGGTCATTGGCCAACGAGCACTGATTCCCACTTAAATTCAAACTCATGCACACCAACATGCTGACACCAGATCATGTATGGAAAAGACTTACTGGAACTGTATATAGCTTAGCCCCATTCTTTGAGTCACCAAAACCATGAACCCAAATTCATACACTTTAAAGTTCTGAAAACCTTACAACCATTAACAGAAACTATTCTTTGTTTATAATGCAAAATGCTGTTCCCTGTTTAATGAAACCTAGCATGCCAGAGACCTAGTGACTTGCAACCCACTTAACTCACCCTACAAAACAATGGCATGAGTTTGGTAGACAGGACAAATGATTCTCCATTTTGGTAAAAAAAAATCCAGTCTTACTTTATATGATTCACAAATATAGATTTCAATTAGGATAAAGGTATAATCATAAAATGCAGAGTATAAAGGATCTTATTGTTAAATATATGGAAAAATATGATTATTAGGAATATTTTTTCTTAAAAAGCATTATAATGTATCAAAAGAGACCAACAAATTTGGCTACAACATTACAAACTGCTGTTCAATGTTGCTTTGTGCTGCTTATCTTAGTTTTATTAATTTGTAGGTCCTTGAATATAAGAAAAATTGACCTTTATCTGCTTTGATCTATGACTTTGATTATAGTAATGTCTCTTAGAAAACCTTTCAGTATGTAGTCAAATTATATATATAAACACATAATTTCCAGTTACATATATATACACACATATAGATTTATACATACATATATAATTTTATTTTATAGCTTCTGGGCAACTAGTGTTGGTGAAAAAAGGTGCCTATATACTTCTAGTTTAAACATATATTCAACTCATCGTCTTTTAATATATTATTTTATTCCTCTTTTGTCATAATATAGTCAGTATCCCACTAGAAATGCATTTTCATGTATTTTGTGACATCACTTCATTTGTAGTGCTGCATCATAATTTTCCTGAATGACAAATATTTAAAATGTGATAATAAGCCAGGTATGATGGCACATACTTGTAATACCGGTGACTCAGGGGGCAGGGACAAAAGGATTGGAAATTCAAAGCCAGAGGCACCCTGTATAACTTAGCCAGATGCTGTCTCAAATAAAAAGTAAAAAATAGGCTGGGGGAGCAGTTCAGTGGTAGAGCACATCCAAAGCTTGAGTGAGGCTCTGGGTTCAACCTCTCAGTACAGAAAAAAAATGTGATAATAATTAGTGCTGATCCGCATTCAGGGAAAGTTTGAATCTCATATTGCTGGTGGAAGGATGGGACTTATTTACTGTAGAACTGTAGAGCAATATGGAGATGTTTATTGAAAATAACAATATATCTACACCTTCACTCAGAAAGCCCACTTTTAGAAATATACCCCTAAAATTTAAACACATGTAGGGATATCATAATAATGTGTGCAACCTTGTATGAATTGCAGGAATACATGGAAAATTATTACTGATCAGTAGATCAATGAATAAGTGATAATACATTCATATCTGTCTATTGAAGTAGTCATTTAAAAAGTAAAAAGACCTATACAAGTACATTTAGATGGATTTTCACAATGTAGAAAAAGATGCACAGAATATGATAGCATTTTAAAAAAACTATGACAAAACAGTTCCAACCTACATTTATATGTATGCTACTTTTTTGTGTGTGTGTGGTACTGGAGGTTGAGCCCAGGGCCTGGCGCTTGCATGCTTTGCAAGTGCTGGACCACTGAGCTGCACCCTCAGCCCAGATTTTATATGTATGCTACTTTTAAACCATAGAATATGTGTGAAACAATGTGTAAAAGATTACTAATCCTATTTGTATGTGTAACTGGTTGTAGAGGGTAAGGTCAAACAAAAAATTAATAATAAAAAATATCAAAGACAAAAATAGCACATATAATATTAATTTCAAAATACAGATGTGAATCTGAGTGGAAGTGTGATTCTGTGTGATGTGTATGTTGGGTATATAAGTGTATGCTTATGTTGATGAGTGGACTTTCAGCAGGAAGTAGAGAACACACTTAAAGTTAATAAATGAACTGTTTACAATGATGTGCCCAATGTGTTGGAATATGTGGAGGGAGGTACTACAGTAATGCAGAGCTAATAATAGCAAGAGATTCATTACTACCCTCATGCTTAAAGAAGCCAAGAGATAGAGCCTAATTTGCAGTGTTTCAGTTATTTCTATGGCTAAGAAATTATTTCTTAAATAATAAAAGAATATCAGTGGATGGAATGAGATGTAAGAAGAAATATATTCTCTTTAGAAAAAAAAGTCAAGTGGTTTACTACCCTAGAGCTTTCCTTTCCATTGGCCTGCCTGCTAACTATTGCATAAACCAAAGAGATTTATAATCTCAGCCAGACTTGTTGGTACATGCCAGTAATCTCCACCATTTGGAAGGCAGGAGGATTGCCAGAGGCACCTGAACAATTTAGTAAGATCCTAACTCAAAATAAGAATTTTTAAAAAGGGCTGGGGTGGTAGCTCAGTGGAAGAGCATTTGCCTAGCGCAAGGTCCTGGGATCAATCTCCAGTACCACAGAAAGGGGGTGGGGAAGGGAGGGAGGGAAGGAAGGAAGGAAGGAAGGGAGGGAGGGAGGAAGGGAGGGAGGAAGGAAGGAAGAAAGGAAGGATGAAGAGAAGAAAAATTACAATTTCAAGTTAAAAATTGGCTAATATGTAAATGGTTTTTCAAAAAGTGGTACAGCATGTGCTTAGCATACACAAGGTCCTGAGTTCAATCATCAGCACCAAATAAAGATACTCTGGCAAATTCTCTTGTCATGCAAGCAAACCTCAAAAGTAGAAAGGGACTAGCCGGGCATGGTGGCGCACGCCTGTAATCCCAGCAGTTTGGGAGGCGGAGACAGGGGGATCACAAGTTCGAGACCAGAGGCAGTCTGCATAATTTAGTGAGACCCTGTCTCAAAAAGTAAAAAAATGGGCTGGGGGTGCAGCTCAGTGATCCAGCACTTGCAGAGCATGCAAGCGCGAGGCCCTGGGTCCAACACCCAGTACCGCAAAAAAAAAAAAAAAAAAAAAAAAAAAAAAAAAAAAGTAGAAAGGGACTCAGGTTTTGGTGAAGACAGAACTGGGTACAAATATTGGCCCTTTCAGTACTTATGAGCCTACTAGTAAATATATTCAGTAGCAAAGGGCTGATTTTTGAATTTTAATAAATGGCAAAAAGTTACTTTAGGCTAAATGATTAAAAGAAAACTGTGTGATCCAACTAGTTTTAAAAGCCACTCCCTTGCCCCAATACAGATATAACAACTGATGAAAATAAACCAACTCTGTCAACAGGCAACACCCCTACCTCAACTTCAAACAGCTTGGAAAGAGATGTCTCTGGCTTAGGAGAAAGTCCTGACTTTTGACTTGAAACCCAGTCCCAGGCCCACCACAGTAAAACACAGTACCAGGCAGAGCCCCACAATCCCTTCCCCCAGGCCAGTGCCTATGGACTGAGACACTGGAACTATGTTAGCCTGAAGGCTGGCTGTCTCCACTACCCCTCCCCAACCTCAGAGGAACAAACTCTACCTGGTGGGCAGTAGAGCACAAAAGCTGGCACAGGACTTTGCCTTGGAGCTTGTGCCAGGCTTTCCTTTATGATGTTGACCCACATTCCTACTGTGCCTAATTTGTTCAGAATTTTTGTCCTGGAAGGATGTTGATTTTACCAAATGACTTTTCTGCATCTGTTAACTATGACATAAACCAAAGAAATTTATAATCTCAGCCAGACTTGTTGGTACAAGTGCGCTGTGGGGCTCAATTCTGGCCAGGAATTGAAACTCCATGCTCGCTGGGCTAGCCCGCTTCTTCTTGAGTATTATGAAGAAATATTACCCCGAGTGTTTCGTGGATGTTAACTCAGACCTTGACTTTATTACAATCCAAATTGCAAGCTCTGTTCCTGCTCTCCAACTCCAGCTCTGCACCTGTGCAGTGCTCTTATAAGCCTCTTGGGCCATCCAGTCAGAATTTGTGATGTCATGATGACATTTTGGGCTAGCCAATTGGGTGATATCAGGTGATTGGATCAACCAATCAAGTGATAATGGGTGATATGATGTGGCAAAAAATTCGAGGAGGGACATGCCCTTGCTCCATTGGTTCGGGGCCATTTTGTCTCACCACATGGGCTAGACCTCCTAGGCTGGGTCCCAAGGCTAGAGCTGGGTATGCCTACGGCAAGCTGTTAGGGACCATCTTAGCTGTTTCAGTCTTAACCTAGTGGACTCAAGCTAGGTGTTCTACAGTGAGTCAGCTGAGTGTCCCGGGTGCACCTCAGGATTCGAGGTGGGCTACATAAGCCTTGAATCAATCAGACTCAGAGCCATGCCCTTTCCCTTCCTCTACATGCCTCATCCCTACCATAATCAGGAGGTTTCTGTGTTTTGTTTTTTTGAGGTTATATATCACGTTTGTTTTGTACATGTTGAACCATGCAAAACTACTCACCCACTTAACCAGGGTGAGTAGTTTTTTCAATGTGCCATTGGGTTCAGTTTGTGTTATTGCTCATCAGGGATATTAACTCATAACTTTCTTTCTTTACTTTTTTGTTCCTTGTCTGGGTTTTATACCAATCTAATGCTGGTCTCATAGAACATGTTTGGAGGAATTCTCTCTATTTGATTTCTCCAAATTATTTGAGAAAAATTGTATTTGTTTTCAGGTCTTCTATTTCTTCATGATTCGATCTTGTCAAGGTGTATGTGTCCAGGAATTTGTGCATTTCTTCTAGGTTGTAGGTTGTCAAATTTGTTAGTGTATAGTCGTTTATGATAATCTCCAATGATCCTTTGCATTCTATAGCATCAGGTATAATGTCCCTATTTTCATCTCTGATTTTATTTATTTGAATCTCCTCTTTCTTAGTTTAGCTAAGAGTTTGTCACTTTTATCTTCATGAAGAATTGGCATTTAATTTTGTTGATCTGTTGTATTGTTTTTAGTCTGAATTTCATTTATTTGTACTCTGGTCTTTATTATTTCTTTCCTTCTAATTTTGGTTTTGGTTTGTTCTTTTTTGTAGCTTCTTGAGATGCAGTGACAGATTGCTTATTTGAGAACTTTCTGCATTTTTGATGTGGACATTAATTGCTATAGACTTCCCCCTTAGTACTGCTTTTGCTGAATCTCAGGTTTTTTTGTGTGTTGTACCTCCATTTTCATTTGTCCCAATAAATTTTTATACTTCCTTCTTGATTTCTTCCTTGATCCATTGCTTGTTCAAAAGTAAATTGTTTAATTTTCATGTATCTTTATAGTGTCCCAAATTTTCTTATTTATTTCTAGCTTTATTGCATTGTGGTCAGAAAAGATACTCAATATGATTTTAATTTTTTAGAATTTGTTAAGATTTGTTTTGTGGCCTATCCTATAATCTATCTTAGGGTATGTTCCATGTGCTGAGGGGGAAAATATATATTCAGTATCTGTTGGATGGGCTGGGATTTGGCTCAGTTGGTAGAGCGCTGCGCTGCAGTCTCTGAGGTCCCGAGTTCAATTCCCAGCACCGCAAATATGGGAGAAGGACCTGGCAATCCACTCCCAAGGCAATCCCGAAACAGTCAGCCATTGAAAACCCTATGAGGGTCGCTATGAGTCGGATATCGACTCGACGGCACCTAACAAATCTGTTGGATGGAATGTTCAATAGATGTCTGTTAGGTCAATTTGTTCTAGGGTTCAATTTAATTCTGATGTTTCTTTCTTGATTTTCTGTATGGATGGTCCTTCTATTGCTGAAAGTAGGGTGTTAAAGTCCCCAACTATTATTGTTTGAGTCTATCTCTCCTCTTAAGTCTATTAATATTTGCTTTATGTATTTGGGTACCCCATTTTGGGTGCATACATATTTAGAATTGTTATTTCATGGACCCCTTTATCATTATATAATGACCTTCCTCATCTCTATTTGTTGCTTTTGATTTAAAGTCTATTTTATCTGATATTCCTCCATGTGTCAGCTTGTGCTGTGGGGGCTTGCATGTTGTTCTGATGCTGAAATCTATGCTACCGGTATCTCAGATACCAGCAGGGCCACTCTTGGTGGACAGGTTTCAGCTGAGCTTCCAGACTAAGACAGGCTAGGGAGAAGGCAGACCCCTCCCAAAACAATTAGCCATTGAAAACCCTATGAGTGGCAGAGAAGCATTCTCAAATATTGTGCTGGAAAATGACCCCAGCCCCCAGGATAGAAGGCATTCAAGAGATGACTGAGGAAGAATTGCCCCCTTAAAGTAGAGTTAACCTTAATCATGGAAATGGAGTAAAGCCCCTGGAACCTCTATTTGCTGATGTGGCATGATTCAAAATGAGAAGAAACACAATGGCTGCAATAATGGGTTCAAACATAAAAAGATCATGTGTTTGGTACAGGGTAGGGTACTGTTTTTGTTCTATTACACATAGGGTTGCTGTGAGTCAGACCCAACTTGATGGCATCAACAACTATGTCTCTTTTTTGGTTTTAATTTGCATGGAATATCTTATTCTATTCCTTCATTTTCAGTCTATGTGTGTCCTTAGAGATGAAGTGAATTTCTTATAAGCAAAGTATACTTAGGTCTTGTTCTTTTAATCCATTCTGTCACTCTATGTCTTTTAATTTGAGAATTTAATGCATATATTAATGATTATAGTAATTCAAGAGAAAACTGTCTTACATACCTCCACACGTTGAATTTTTGATATCCCATTTT
>VMDO01038953.1:0-13064 GCA_007922755.1 Pedetes capensis
GGGGGGAGACAGGTGAGGGGAAAGGGAGATGGGTGAGGGGAGATGGGTGAGAGGTGGTGATAGGTGAGAGGGTCAGGTAAGAAGGGTGATGAAGGCGAAAGAGGGAGAGGCAGGTGAGAGGAGAGACAAGGGATGGGACAGATGGAGAAGGGGGACCTGGAAGCCCCTGAAGGTGACCCAGGCCCAGGAACTGCAGGAGCTGTGGGGTGGAGGGGAGCAGAGCGAGCGGGAGGCCGGTGAGGGGTGAGTGTTGGCTTTGTTGGGCCACGGTGGCTCTTTGGAAGTCAAGCAGGAGCCAACAGCGATTGCTGTGTGTGGCCCTGGAAAGGGGCCGCCTGGGTGCTGTGCAGAGCCCAGGCCGAGACCCTGAGGTTGGGTGGGGGGCCACGGTGTCTGGTGGTCACCACCTGGCCAGGTCCCTTTGGCACCTGCTGTGAGTCCCCCAGGTGATTGCACAGCCCCCGTCCACCCCACCCCGTTGTACAAATGAGGAAAGGGAGGCTTGGAACCTGGCACCGTGTCAAGGGTTGTGCCGCTTGTGGGTGGAGGAGACCCCGTCTCCTGCCCAAGGCTGGCTGCAGACTTCAGGTTGCGGTTCCGGGCTGCGCCTGGGGCAGAGCCCTTGGCGCCCCATCACTGCTCAGCCCACCTCCCGCTGTGCGCACCCTGCCCCGTCCATTTGAGCTGAGCTAGTCTGCAGGGGCCATTGCCTGGTAACGAGGAGGTGCAGTTCCCCAGAGGGGTGAGAGAGCCCCAGGACCCTCTCCTATCTGACCATCGGGGCAGCTCAGCCCGTCTGGATGTAGGCTCTGCCTTGTCATGGGCAGTGGGGAGGGACCCTGCAGCGAGCCGGAGTGGCATCCTGGGCACTGGCACAGTGTGGGCCCTCAGGCCGGGGCCCAGCTGCGCCCCAGGACAGGGTGGGCTTTCAGAGTCAGCGTGGCTAAGTCTCCGCCCCACTGCCGTCCAGCCCAGTGCGAGGTCCTCACTGTGAGGTGAAGCCGGGCCACCCCTTGCTGCCACCCCTAGGTTTTAAGGGGAGTCTGTTCCTGGCGGTCCTCAGCAGGCTCAGGGTGAACACTGCTGGAGCCAGGCAGGGCCCCCCACGCTGTGAATGGTGCCTGACTGAGGCCGTGCAGGGCAGAGTCCTGCCTGGTCCCTGTTGCTTGGTGGTCAGGCCTGTCCCTTGCCCTGAGGGCGGCCAGGTGTGCTGGTGGTTGCTGGTAGATGGACCCCTGTCCCCACCGAGTGCCTGTGCCCTTTTCCCCACCCAGCTGCCTCAAGGCCAGTGTGAGGCTGGCAGGGCTACCCTGCAGGACGCTGGGAGCACCTGCTGCCCACCCAGGCCACTCCCAGCCCTGGACTAGGCTCCCTCCTGCGCCTCGAGCCTGGATGTTCGCTCTGCTTTCTCTCTGGGTGTTTGTGTGGCGACCCCGTGGGACAGAGGTGGGACAGAGGTGGCCCACCTTCATTCTCACCCCGGCCCCAGGTCACAAGTCCTCCCCTGCCAGCGCCTGGCCAGAACTGAGGGTGGCTTGAGTCTTTGGAAAACCCCATGGTTTGGGCTTTGGCAGAGTGGTGAGTTGGGCACCTTCATGAGGGCCGGTGGCTCTTTGGGGGCCTCAGGAGGCTCCATCCGCTCTGAAGACAGCACTCCCGTGGGTGGCCGGCCCTGAGAGAGGAGCAGGGTGGCTTCTGTGGGGCTGAGCGGGGCCTCTGGGCCCTGGTAGCCACTTGGAGCTTAATGGGGCAGGTCTGTGTTGCTGGCCCTGCGGGCTGTGCACAGGCTGCCTGGGTTCTGGGCACTTGGCAGCAGAGGGGCGTTGGGCTCAGGCCTGTCTGTAGAATGGAGTTTCCCTGGAGCCTCTGTGAGGCGCCAAGGCTGGACACTGCATGGGGGGAGCAGCAGGGGGATCCTCTTGGGCTTGTCTAGGGGCCCTGTGGGAGATGAGGGGCGCTCTGGCCTCCTCTGTGTCCAGGGGGATCTCCTGTGCTCTCCTTCACCCACAGCACCATGACGGAACCTTCCCGGTGCAGGTGAAGCCCGGGCTCCCCTGCATAGTCTGCTGATATGTCTAGCCATGCGGCAGTGGGTGGTCCTGGCCCAAAGCCCAGGCCCCAGCCTGAGGTGGCCAGCTACCTGCAGGCCTGCCCGAGGCCTCTTCCGGAGACGCTGCCTAAGCTAGGCTGCCCCGGGCTCTGCGTGGATGGAGGCTGGGCTGGGGCCGAGCCCATGGCGACAAAGCATGGATTGTGTCAGGCCAGCTGCCTCTCAGGGCCCAGCCCGCTCAGGCTGGGCCTTCTGCTGCTGCTTCTGAGGGGCCAGTGTTCTGAAGCCCAGCAGCTGGGAGCCGGCTCTGCCTGCAGGACAGTGCCCTAAAAGTCCAGCTGTTAAAGGGAGCCCAGCCCGTTCTTGCACGCGGCCTCTGGGATCCTGGCTGTAGGCTGGCTCTAGGCTCCTCCCTGAGCCCAGGGTGTGGCGAGACCTCCCTGGTAGACTTTGACGGTGGTGCATGGGCAGCCAGGCACTGTGTTCTTGCACTGAGCTTGGGTCCTAAATGCCCCAGGGTCCTGACCTATGAGGACTGAGCTACCTCTCGTGGGGGGCCACTGCCTCCTCATGACCTGGGCTGGGGCTGAGTGGATAATCCCACACCCATGTGGAGTCCAGAGCTCCTGCAGAGGGTCCCTGGGGACAAGAGCTCCTTGGTCTGCATGGGACGTTGAGGCCATCACTGCCCATTCTGGGCTCAGGCTGGGCCCAAGGGTCCTGGAGGGGAGGGCAGCCTGGACAGCTGCCACGTGGCCAGTGACGCAGGTGGGGGTGGCTGCGCGTCAGCTGAGGCTCAGAGCTGTGGGCGGCTTGCGCAGGGCAGGAGCCTCAGAATGTGGCCTCTGAGGGACGGCTGGGGCGGGGAGCCCTGGGGAGCCCAGCTCCTGGGCAGCCCCCTGCTTGGGCAAAGTCTCCAGGGTGGGCGACGGTGCCCGTGAGGAGGGCTGTGGAATCTGGCACACGCTGTGGGCCTGAGAGCAGCTCCAGGGGCCCACGGCCAGAGCAGGGCCAGCTTTGTAGGAGAGCTGGCCTGGCTGGGAGCTTGGCTGGACATGGCCTCACACCTCTGGGCTGAGAGTTCTCTCACGCTGGCCGGAGGTGACCAGAACTGCCCCAGGGAGGTGCTGGCCAGAGAGCCGCATGGGAGGGGCCTCGGCACCTCTACTGGCTGGGTGGTGTGTGGTGTGGAGGCAGCCCCAAGGCTGGGTTCTTGATGTACCCGTGTTGTCTTGGAGACCTGGGGGTCAGACCAGATGAGGGCTGCTCAGTGTCCTCCTGTGCAGCCAGGAGAAGCCCCTCCTCAGGTGGGGAGCTGCAGGCCCTGCCCCATCCTCACTCTCAGGCTCCTCCTGCCTGTCCTGGGAGGATAGGCTGTGCACTGGTGAGCAGGGGCCTGGCATAGCCTGGGCACTGAATGTGCCCCTGAGACCCTGGCCCTTCTCGTGCTGGTCGGTGTCGGGTGCAGAGTCCCCTGTGACTTGAGTGAATCGGCCCTCTTCTGTCCTTGCTGATTTTGATTTTCATCCTGTGCCGTCCAGCCAGGTAGCTGGTCTTTGGAGCCCCATGCTGCCTTCTTCCCTTGGGGCTTGCAGGGGTTGGGGGCTGTAGGCACAACCCTGCCATCCCCAACCCCCAGTTCAAGGGCACCTCCAGGAGCAAGAAACTGGGCAGGCTCTACTCCAGGCCAGAGCCTGGGAGCCTTTCTGACTGTCTGGAGGTCCTGGGGTCAGGACTGTCCTGTGATCCAGCCTGTGTATGGAATCCCCAGGGCAAGGCGAGCCTGGGGAGTGCCTGGGAGCCCAGAGTGCATTCTTCATGTCGACGCCTCGGTTTCCCTGCCCGTGAGGCGGCCTGGGGTCTGCTGGTAAGAGGCTGCTCTGGGGAAGACTTGCACAGGGCGGAGCTCGGGCTGGGGCCTGTTGGAGCCAGTAGCACCTTCGGGGCAGTGGCGTGCAGGCCACAGGTCCTGAGGTACAGCAGGAGAAACAGGCAGATGGGTTTTTCTGCCTGCTCAGCCCTCCGCTGATAGGATTTCCCCAGAGCCCTCATCTGTGGGGCAATGAGCAGGCAGACGTGGTGGGATTGTAACAAAGCTGGTGGCCAGCTGTGCCCAGCCAAGGGGACGCAGGGCTGACCCAGCTCCTCGGGGTTCAGACCAGCAGTATCCCCTTTCACCCCACAGACCCTGGGCTGGTTGGGGGTTTCTTCTGTCCCTGCCTTCTGTTGCACGCCACCGCAGTGCCCCGGACATCCTGGATTCCTACTGGGTCCACCTCGTCCCACCCTGACCCTGCCTTTGGGCTGGTGGGCATGGGGAGCTTGGGGCACAGGGGCAGCCCACCAGCCACGGGCGCTCAGCTCGCAGCTGCCTTCGTCTGTGAGGCACACGCCAGCCCCAGCCCTGAGGTTCCTGGGACCTCTTTAGTTTGGGGTTGTCATGGGAACGAGACCCCCCTGTAGAGTTTGATGGTGATGCGTGTGTGGCCAGGCACCTGCTCTTGGACTGAATGCCGCAGGGTCCTGGCCTGTGAGGACCGAGCTGCCTCTCGTGGGGGGCCACCGCCTCCTCATGAACTGGGCTGGGGCGGAGTGGGTAATTCCACACCCACGTGGAGTCCAGAGCTCCTGTAGAGCGTCCCTGGGGACAAGAGCTCCTTGGTCTGCATGGGATTGAGGTGCCTCAGGATGTTCAGGCCATCACTGTGCCCCACTGTGGGTCCACCCTGGATGATGGCACTGCCAGGCATGGAGGAGGAGGAAGGGGTCCCCGCAACCTAGCAGCCCCATGCTCAGCCACTAGCACCACACAGTGGCTTTTGCTTCGCTCCCTGCCCTCCGTTATTTGGAAGCAAATCCTAGGTGGCCTTCGACTGTAAATGTTCTGGTGTCTGCGTCAAAAAGGTAGAGGCCGGGAATCACAGAGCTATTGTTGTTGTTAGGTGCCATCAAGTTGGTGTCCACCTCATAGTGACCGTGCGTACAACAGGTGAAACACTATTGTCAGTGCTTCTCTGCTATTCATAGGGTTTTCGATGGTGGATTGATTATTTGGGGAGTGGGTTGCCAAATCCGTCTCCCAAGCCTACAGCCCCTGGTGTTCCTAGGCGGTCTCCCATCCAAGTACTAACCAGGCCCGACCCCGCTTAGATTCCGAGATCTGACGGGATCGGATGCCACAGGGCTACGGCTGCAAGTGTACAGAGCTGTTGTTGTTGTTGTTGTTGTTGTTAGGTGCCGTCGAGTCAGTATCTGACTCATAGCAACCCTCACAGGGTTTTCAATGGCTGACTGTTTTGGGATTGCCTTGGGAGTGGATTGCCAGGTCCTTCTCCCATTTTTGCAGTGCTGGGAATTGAACTCGGGGCCTCAGAGACTGCAGTGCAATGCTCTACCAACTGAGCTAAATCCCAGCCCCCACAGAGCCGTGATCACCCTGGAAATTAACACTGGTTTCTAACAGCAGCAGCAATCAGTCCAGTGCCGGAGTTTTAACTGTAAGGGGCCCCTTCCTGGGGCCTGGACCTCCACCACTGGCCACCCTGCATCTGCCACCCAAGGATTGGCAGTGACCTGGGCTCCCCATCTGAGCCATGGCTGGTGCCAGCCTGGCTCTGGGCTTGAGGCTGTTCCCAGGGGTCCCCAGTCCACCGTCACTGAGGCTTGAGTTTTGGGACAGGCCTGAGGGCCTGTGTTTCTGAGGAGCTCCCAGCTGGCACTGGTGCTGGCCAGGGGCTCCACCTTGGGAGCCAGGGGTTCCACCTTGGGAGCCGTGGGAGGTTGGGCCCCACCTGCCTCCTTTTCTTTAATGCTGACCCCAGATGGTAGCAGATGGGGCCCCACCTAGCCTCCATGTATCGTGGCTCCTTGGCCCCCAACACCACCAGCAGCAGGCCAGGTGTGGGGTACAGAGCACAGCACATGTAGACCTGGCCCTGCCCAGGGGCAGTGGCTCACGTATCCTAGAGTGCTCGCTGCACAAGGTGCACACAGGTACTGTCTTAGTGGGGGTGTTTGCCGGGTGTGAGGAGAGACCCATTTTGGCTCTGTTGTGGGGAGTACGGGGGCCTGCTGTCTCAGAAGGCCCTGGAAGGGTGGGCTTCCCAGGTCACAATGCGCCCAGACCCTCTCACTGCTCCCAGCTCTGTGCACAGCCTCTGCTCTTTTGAGTTTGGGGCTCTTGGTGTCCTGTCGGGCCCGGCAGAGTGGCCAGAGGACAACAGTGGCTGCGTGGCACAGAGCTGTCAGGTAGGCTACCCATTTAAGACTTGCATCCTGGCTCCTGCACCAGCTGGCCTGCCCCGTGGCCTCAGTGTGGGGCCTCCCACACGACATGCCCCTGGGGGCAGCCGGCGCATCAGCCCTGGCGGGTGTCTGCGCTTTGGAATTTCCTGCTTGGGACCGGGGATGCCTGAGGCCGTGGGCTGTGCTCTCTGCAAGTTAGGGCTCATGCCTGGCGTGCCGGTGTTTTGTGCACCGTACATTTCGTGGTCTGACGGGGACTGTGGCAGGCTGGAAGAACAGACCTCTTCTCATCTCTCCACCTTTGTGTGCACAGTGAGGAGCTCCGCAGCTGCAAGGAGGGCCACCCAACCACGCTCGTGTCCCTAGAGCAGGTAGACGCTTGGCAGCCCCAGACTCCTCAGAAGCCCCTGGCTGATGGGCACCTGCAGCCCCGGGGGCACTCAGCTCAGTCCCCGCCCACCTTCCCTGGTGTGGAGGGAAAGCCTGAGAAAGCCAGAGTGGTGCTGAGGCCCCGGCTCTGCGGGTGCCCCAGGCCCCTGCCTTGCTACCAGAGGAAGAAGCCAGGGCCTGAGCCAGTGCCAGCCGGGAGCTGTCCAGCAGGGATGTGCTGAAGTCTGCAGCTCCGCCTGCCGTGTGGCTGCCGCCAGCTGTTGTTCCTTAGACCCCAGCTTCAGCTGGAAAGAGTGGTGTGAGGGACGCGGGGGTCTCTGCCGAGTTCCCTAGCCTGTCTCCTGGCTGTGTGGCTGGGGTTCTGTGAGAAGCAGCACTGGTGTGTGCTGGCTTCCTGCAGCCGCGCCAGGCCTGGCCCGGGCACTCTCGGCGCAGGCCCTGCTGTCTTCTGGCCGAGAGCATTTCCTGTTTGCGCTGACCCTGCCTTGGGCCTCGTGGTGATAGAGCCTCCCATGAGTGACTGGCTGCTGGGGTTGGGGGCAGGCATGCTGTGACACGTCCGTCCCCTGGAGCTCACACCTGGATTGCGTTCTTTCAGGGCTCTTTTGGCCTGAGGGCAGATGACATGCAGAAGTGTGGTGGCCTTTGGGTGGCCATAGGGGAGGGCAGGCTTGGACTGGGGAGAGGCCAGCCACAGGCCCATCAGAGCAAGGGGCTGCGTGCCTGCGGCCCACTTCTGGAGGGGAGAGGCGGGGGTGGGCGGGTGCTGCTGCTGCCCTCTGGCTCCCTGACCTTGGCCCCGACTTTCCTGGACTCCTCAGCCTGGCCGCCCTCCTGGCTCACTGGAGCGCCCTACGCATACAAAGCAGCCTCGGTCTGCCCTGCGGCCCTTCCCTCGCCAAACTCTCTGGTCTTCCTTGGCTAGCTGAGGGGTGGGGAGTACCTGGAAGCAGGTGATGTTTGGCATGAGGAGAGGCCGTGGGGGCTCCAGGGAGACTGCTGAGCCGGCAGATCAGAGGGGCCAGCTGCTGGGTTGTCTCTAAAGAGATGAAGGCTCGTCTCAGATTGAGGTTCATGGGCCCTAACCCCAAATCCCAGGGGATTTGCACCTAATCGTAAAGCAGCACAGACAGAATATTCTCCAACAAATGCTGTGGTGTCACAGGGCATCTGCAGACAGACACGGCCCCATCCAGGGGGTGGACGCATGCACAAGCCAGAGGTCCCGTTCCACGCCTGAGAGGACACGTCGGGGGCCAGCCTGGATTGCAATGGCTACACTGCCCAGTGACACCTAGGGCTAGGGTCTATGGAGAGGGGACCACATTGCAGGCCTGGCAGAGGTGGTAGTGGCCCGCGTGTCCCCTGGACCCTGAGCCACGCCTCCTGGCCAGCCTCATCTGCAGCAGGGATGCAGAGCCTGGTGGGGTCACTTGGGGGTCGATGGTGCTTGTCTCTAGGTCCTGGGAGGAAGGGCAGTGACCACCCATACCGGGCCATGTGGCCACCCGTTCTTGGGCCACTGTGGGGATTTCTGCATTGGGGTCACCCTGATGGAGCTGGGGTGACAGTCCTGCCACAGAGTCCTCCTCAGGGTCCTCCTCAGGGTCCCGCTGAGAGGGTGGCCCCTTCCCAGAGAGCCGTGCTGGACAGGGGCCTGTCGGTGCTGCTCCCTCGCCAGGTATGGGTCCTGCTCCCCTCTGTGTCTGGCCTCACCCCGATCTCCAGCCCCCCAAGGCCTGCAGGGCCATGGGGTCCAGGAATGAAGGGCTGGCTCCCTCCTGCAGTTCTCACTTTGTCCCTCCTGTCCTTCGGTCCCCCATGTCCTCTGCTCCAGTCCCAATGCCTTCTTCTTCCTGGATTCCTGGCCCTGGGGACGTCTCTGAGAAGCTGAGCAGCTCTGTGGCAGGGGCAGCGAGCCACGGGTGCCTCGCTGGATGGGCGAGATCTAGGGAGCAGCCTCCAGGCCCCCGGCCTGCGCACAGCGCCAGAGCTGGGTCTGCTGCTGCCCGCAGCGGGAGCCCCTTGTGAGCCGTGGGGAGGAAGGGCAGCCTGGGGTGCTGGCCCCGTGGGGCTAGGCTCTGCTGTGGGAGCCCCTCTTGTCTCTGTGAGGCTCCATGTGGGGAGCCAGGCTCCCTGAGCAGCAGGGGGCCGTGGCCATGCTCCCCATTGTTGTTTGGGGGGCTCTCTGTCTCAGTGACCTTTGGGGTTCTGTGCTGGGCCTCTATGGCTTACCACTTGTCACCTGTCCTCTTGGGCTTGAGGCTTATCTCCACTGGGGGTAGCCGTCAGCCCCCAGAAGTGGCTTCCACATGTAGGATGGGTTCACAGGGCCATGGGATCTGGGGCACCCAGGCTGGCTCCTTCCTCTGTGCCCCACTCCTGTCCCTGGGTCCCCCAGTGTCTTCTGTGCTCTCAGTGCCCTCACATCCCCCCAGGGGTTCCCTTCCCAGGGCTGTGGACTTCTAGAGAGCAGGGGGCTCAGAGCAGGCGCTACTGCCTGTGTGCTGAGGCCCCAGCCTGGAGCCCAGGACTGGTGCAGATGGTCAGCAGCCAAACTGGTGGTGGGCACTGGAGCCCT
Source organism: Pedetes capensis (assembly GCA_007922755.1). Classification (NCBI taxonomy): domain Eukaryota; kingdom Metazoa; phylum Chordata; class Mammalia; order Rodentia; family Pedetidae; genus Pedetes; species Pedetes capensis. The sequence continues at coordinate 9,267 of VMDO01038953.1, forward strand.
CGTGGGGTCTTGGGGTGCAGGCCTGGGGGCTTCTGGGGGAGGAGGATGTCACGCTCTAGTTTGGTGAGCAGGGCCTCAGCACGGTGGCCGCCCGGTGTGATTTGGCTTTGTGGCTTCATAAACCAAGCCTGTGCCCCTGGGCCTGGCTGAGCCCAAAGTAGGGGTGTCCAGGAGTTCCCTGCCGGTGGGCGGGCTCAAGTCTGGCTGCCCGACTTGGGCCTTGGGCGGTGGAGTTAGGACAGCAGGCGAGGAGGCAAGGGTGTGTGTGGGAGTGTTTCAGGTCCGTCCTGGGTCGGGGTGGACAAGCCATGCCTGGCTGGTGTCCCCCTGAGCACCTCTGGGCTTGGCCGTGGGAGGCCCTGGATCGTGGTCCATGGTATGAAGACTCCTGGGAGGCAGCCCAGAGGCACTGGCTGCACGGGGACGCCATCATGGTCCGTGGCGTGAGGACTCCTGGGAGGCAGCCCAGAGGCACTGGCTGCACGGGGACGCCATCATGGTCCGTGGCGTGAGGACTCCTGGGAGGCAGCCCAGAGGTACTGGCTGCACGGGGACGCCATCATGGTCCGTGGCGTGAGGACTCCTGGGAGGCAGCCCGGAGGTACTGGCTGCACGGGGACGCCATCATGGTCCGTGGCGTGAGGACTCCTGGGAGGCAGCCCAGAGGCACTGGCTGCACGGGGACGCCATCATGGTCCGTGGCGTGAGGACTCCTGGGAGGCAGCCCGGAGGTACTGGCTGCAACGGGGACACCAGCTCCCCTTCCCGGAGCCCGTGGGGGGCTCCTGGCCCGACTCGTTAACTCAGGCACTGCCACGCTTTAGCCCAGGACATTACTTAGTCTGGGTGGAGCTTCTGGAACCTGTGCCCCTCCCCGCCCCATGGCAGTGCCTGAGATGACGCGTGTCTCCAGCCAGGCCCCAGCTGCCCTGAGGAGCTGCCAGGTGTGGGTCCTGCTCCCCTCTGTGTCTGGCCTCACCCCGATCTCCAGCCCCCTGAGGCCTGCAGGGCCATGGGGTCCAGGAATGAAGGGCTGGCTCCCTCCCCCAGTTCTCACTTCTTTGTCCCTCCTGTCCCTCGGTCCCCCATGTCCTCTGCTCCAGTCCTGATGCCTTCCTCTTCCTGCCCTTGCTCCTCTGTCCTGTCCTGTCTTCCGAGGTGCCCCTGATGGTGTCCCCCCCATACCCCCAGGGCAGGTGTGGGGTGGAGGCCTTGGAGGGCGTTGGCACAGTCTCAGGGGCTCTGCTCTCAGGTCCCACCCCAGAGGGTGGGTGAAGAGGGGCAGAGCTCTTGGAACAGAGCAAGGTCACCAGCCTGAGCAGCAGCCCAGAGACAGGTGGCTGAGGGGGACGGTGGGCCCCTGGGGACAGGTGCTGGTGTTCTGGAGCACCAGGGTGTGGGCCGGCGGGCCCTGCCTTTCTCCTCTCCTGCCCTCTGCCTGCTGCCCACTAAGCAGATTCTATTATTACCCTGCACTGGAGATTACCTCGCCGCCTCCTCTCCAGGACAGGCAGGTCCTGGGGCGAGGGCGGAGCCAGCGCTTCTGGCTACGACATTGGCTGACTGCAGGCACCCCTGACCACGGCCTCCCGCTGGTGTTGCAGATGGGGTGTGGTGCGTCTGTCTACCTGTCTCTGGTTATCTGGGCAGCAGCTTCCTTGAGGTGGGGGGACGAGAGCAGTGTCCAGTTCCACCAAGAAAGTTGTTCCCCCTGTAGGGATATGGGAGTGGCTGAGGGCGGCTGCTTTAGCCTCTGTTCTTGGCCAGCCCAGGCCAGGAGGGGCCAGCTGGACACCTCTCTTAGTTCCTGGCCTCTGACGGCCCTTGCACCAGGCCCGGCACTGGCCGGATGACCAGTAGATGTCAGGAGCAGGCGGACCTCCGTTGCGTGGAGAGTAGCGGATGTGAGGTTCTGCATAGGCAGAGGGTGCCGTGGGACCTGTTTCTCGTCCCCATCTGTGGTAACAGGGCAGAGGTGTCCTGGAAAGAGGGAGGGGAGGCCCTTACTGTCCTTGGTCCCCTCCGAGAGATCCTGGGGTTCCTGCTGGTGAGAAGAGCCTGGGGGACCTGCCGGGCCCCTGTGCGCCTGCAGAGGATGCCACTGATGGGCACTGGGCTCTCAGTATGGGCAGGGTAGGGGCAGCTCTGGGTCCTGAACATTGTCCCCTCTGCTGGCTGGGCTTCTGGGGGAGCGCAGGGGTGGGCCTGGGAAGACAGCAGGGTCCCAGGCAGCAGCTTGGCAAGGAGCCTCAGGGGCATGAGGTGGGAGGCTGGGCAGCCGCCGCCTTGGGGGGCATGAGGGTGTGTGCAGGTCGCAGGCTGCGTCAGTGGCGACAGCTGCGTGTGTCCACGTAGGCATGGTGTGGGCGGCCTGTGTGTGGCGGGTCTGGGTGGGGGTCTGGGTGCGCGCGCGCACAAGCCTGAGTGTATGCAGGCCTCTGTCTGCTTACGTGTGGGAGGGCAGGCGGAGGCTCCCTGGGGCTTCCCGAGGAAGGCATCCCCAGCCTCGTCACCATGGCAACCTAGGCCCATCCCTGGGGCCCTGGAGGGCGGGGCCCGGCAGGTGCCGAGAAGGAGGAGCATCACAGCCCTTGGCTGGCTGGCTGGGCTCCTCCGGCACCCCCCACCTGACTTCTGGGCTCCAGGCGTTCCCAACCCTGCCCTGACCACCTCCCCTCTGTCCAGCGCAGCACCTCTGCCACCCCCCCACACCCCACACACACTTGGGGGCCGGATGGCTGCTGGCCAGGGTGCTGCCACCTACTGTGCCTCGTCTGTCAGACGCTGCACCGCACAGAAGGTGGGAGCCTGGCACCCTGGGGTCCAGCCACCAGCCAGGGGTATCAGCTCTGTCCACGCTGCTTGTCTCTGCCCGGCCTGTGCTGACCTGCCCCCCTCCTGGGGTCCCCCAACCTGTCACCTTGGAGGTAGCTCAGCTGGTGCCCTCTCCCCCTGCCCTTAGCCCCCAGTCCTGCATCATGGGAGGAGAGCGAGGCTTCCTTAACTAGGACATCAGCCCAGACCCACGATCCACCCCAATGAATTACTGAACAGTCAGAGGATTCATCAAAATACTCTATTGGGCTAATTCTACAGCATTAAATTGCAGAAACTAGTTCATAAAAGTCTAATGTGAGCACTCGGCGCCACCGGGGTAGGCACGCCCCTCCAAGAGGGTGGTTCCCACCAGGGTAGGCACGCCCCTCCAAGAAGGTGGTTCCCAGCCAGTCTAGGTGGGAGCCAGGTGTGGCGCGATATGCCACAGTCCCAGACTGATGGTGTCACAGCACTTGTGGCCCCCAGGGAGGGAGCCAGGGGTGAGGCTTGCAGTCCTGCCTGCCCTTGGGGGCCACAGGGGTTGCCCTGCTGCTGGAGAGGTGGGTGGTCCCCAGAGGAGTCCCTGTGGCTCTCACGCAGGGTCTCCCGGATGCCCCTCCCCACTGCCAGGCCTCTGCCCATCCTCTTCCTGGACAGCAAGCGTGGGGCCTCCCCCCACCACTGGGTGCTCACACGGGGCTGGGGGAGGTCTTGACCTGCCCTCGGACCGCAGAATCTGGCTCCCAGGACCCACCCAGGGTCTCCCCCAGAGGGCCTGACTGCAGCCTCCCCACTCTCTCCTGCCAGCTGGGGGACCCGTAACACCCACTTACAGCGTGAGGAGCACATAGGCCCAGCCTCCCTCAAGCCTCCTCCACTGTGGGGCCCACTGTCAGTGCAGGGCGGCCGGCCCTGTCCTCTGTCCACAGGGCCCCTGTGTGGCTCCCACTGCGCACTGGAGTTCTGGATTTGGAGGGATGA
>VMDO01038954.1:0-13062 GCA_007922755.1 Pedetes capensis
CTATTGTCAGTGCTTCTCTGCTGTTCATAGGGTTTTCAATGGCAGATTGATTTTTGGGAGGGGGTTGCCAGGTCCTTCTCCCAAGCCTACAGCTTCTGGTGTTCCCAGGTGGTCTCCCATCCAGGTACTAACCAGGCCCGACCCTGCTTAGCTTCCAAGATCTGACGGGATCGGATGCCACAGGGCTACAGCTGCAGGCTCTTGAAGAGATGGGGCCTAATTGGAGGAAGTTAGGTCATTGGGGCAGTGCCCTGGAAGGGGATTTTGGGATCCTTGGCCCCTTCTTCTCTTCCTTTGCTCCCTGTGCAATGAGATAAACAGCCTCCTTAAACACGTGCTTCCAACAACATGACCACAGGCCCAAAGTGATGCAGCCAAGTGACTGTGGGCTGCAACCTCTAAAACCATGGGCCAAAATAAATCTTTCCTCCTTCAAAGTTGTTGACTTCAGATATTTTGTCACAGTGACTAAAAGCTAACAGATGGCCCTTCAAACAATTAAATCTGGATTTAAAGTAAATAGAAGACTACAAATTCCTTGAAAATTTTACATAAAGTTACACATTAAAGATACATGCATACATCATAGCTCCATGTGGCAAAGCAAAACTACATACATGAGAATATGAAAAGCACATTTTTGCCCTTACAATTCAGCATTCCAAGGGTATATAGTAGGATAGCGATGCCTCTTGCCATTAAAGGAAACGAAAAAAAAAGTAGAGCATGGTTAAGGAAAACAACAATAAAAAGGCTGCGCTTTTATCAACTAAAATAACAGCAGATAAATTCAGCTTCTTTCCAATAAGGAAGTAATTCAATAACATCCACAGACTTTAGATTTTCTGCTGCAGAGTATCCTTGAATAAGTAAACATTACTTCACTTTTGAGTTCAAGTAATTTATATTGGCATTGAATAAAGTTGAAACTAGTCATGTAAAGAACATTACTCTGAAATTCTGAAAAGAGTCTGGTTAGTCAGACGAAACAGTGCTTACTTTTCCTGTACTGGTTACTACTCATTTCCCCAGCCCAACTGCACTAAAATGATTTTTGGTCATCATTTTCAGTGAGTTCCCGCAGAGAAAAAGATTAAATAGAAGGATAGCATTCTTGTTTCCATGCTAGATCAATTTCCAGTTATGGATTCCAATCACAGAGAAAACAGAAAACCTTTCAGAGCCACTTACATCAAATATTATCTCCTAATTGAAAGTATGGTAAGTCAGCAGACAGTTCTTCCTCAGATTTGACAAAAATGGTGGTGATTATTATTCCATCCTATCAACCACCTGAGGCTCATAAAAACTTGAATACATATAGGCTCATAAAACTTCATATGATATGAAACTTCATGTCAAGGTTAGTGTAAACTTCGATGTGCCCAAATCCAATGGATACTTCTATCTCATGACCGACTTGGACTTCTCTGCAAGCCTACTTGGTTAGTACAAGATGCAGTTTGCTCCTTTATTCACTAGAACACCCCTCTTTCTTGGGGTTCATCAAGCTCTTCTATTTTTCTTCCTACCTCCCAGTATCCATTTAATTGCTTTTCCTACTACTCCAGTTTTAAAATACTGAAGTTTCTCTTTGCAGCACACACACACACACACACACACACACACACACACACACGTGTGTATATATGAACCCATCCTGGGCCATAGCTTTCTTTTCACCAGATCCATAATGATATCAACATCCACTTAACTGCTTATTCTAATCCATAGAAAACATTCTTGGCTCCTCTTCCCACTCCCCATGACTCTCATACCCAAATCATTGGCTAGTCCTTCCAGGTTCATTTCCAAAGCGTATCTCAAACCATCAGTGTCATCTCTTACCTAACTCCTGGTTTTTTTCTCCTAGTTGTATCTTTGTTTCAACCCTAACTTCTTAGAATCCATTTTCTTGTTACCAGAGTGACCTTTAAAACTGTAAACTAGTTTACATGACTCATATATGAAACAACTTCTGGTTTCATTTTTGTTGGAATAAAAGTACAACTGCTTACTGTGCTCTACTAAGTCTTTTATGGTGTGGGACCTCATGCTCATTCAGACTCATTCTTTTCTCAATGTGCATTAGTTATGGTATCTTCTATAGTAGTTATTGTTAGGTGCTGTCAAGTCGGGTCCAACTCATAGAGATTCTCTGAAAATAAATGGTTTCCTATTTAAGAAATGTCTTTGGCAATTCCTCTGCTTAGAATGCTTTTCATATAGCCCCTTCCTTTCTTTTCATTCTTCATATCTAATCTCAAATAGCATCTCTTCAAAAAGACTTATATGACTACACACTGCAATACACTCTCAAAAATAACTGAGATTTTCTTTTTCCTTTATAATACTTTCATGTTATTTCTGTGTTTATCTCTTCTTTATCATCCTTCTTGTGCCACTAGAATATGTGTTTCTTGTATGCTGAGACTTTGTAGCTCTTGTTCATTCTGATTCATCAGCACCTGACACCCGTGAGATCCCAATAAATACTTGTTAAATGAATTTAAAAATTTCACAAATAGGTATTTTTTAATATTAGAAGAAATTATAAAATATAGCATAAATATTTCTTCAACAAAATGCAAACTTGTACATACTTTGCCAAAATTCACTACAACTTCTTACAGAAGTGATTTCATATTCTGGTTATTTCACTTGAAACCAAAGAAGCCAGTAAATACCATTTTTTTACATTTCCTGGATAATTTCAACCATTTAACTTCAGAAAAATTTCCTTAGTTCAGTTGGTAGAGTGCTGCTCTGCACACTCTGAGGCCCTGGGTTCCATCTTCAGTACTATAAGAATTGGAAAATGACCCCTGGCAGGCCACTACCAAAATAATCAGCCAGTGAAAACCTTATGAATAGCAGAGACAAAAGGACATAGTGTCAAGTATGATACAGTGTCAGGGAGTGTTGTACATAGGGTCGTTATGAGTCAGACCCAACTCAAAGCCATCTAACAACAATAGCAATAGCAGCTAGGCGCGGTGGTGAATTCCTGTAATTCTAGCATTTCAGGAGACAGACAGGAGGACTGGAAGTTCAAGGCCAAAGGCAGCCTGCATAACTTTGTGAGACCCTGTCTCAAAATAAAAAATAGAAATAAACAAATAGAAGGACCTGGGTGTATAGCTCAGTGGTAGAACACTAGCAAAGTATGCTCAAGGTCATAGCTTCAACCCTCTAGTACCACAAAGAAAAAAAAAATCTTAGTGCTAATGTTCATTTTTCTAATACAATTTAGCCAGTTGGTATTGATATCCATCGTAATAAATAAGAAAAAAATTAGAAAATTTATTTATTTTTCCTGTTGATACTAACAGAACTATATGAAGACTTGCTTTTTGAGAATTTTCAAGAACAAAATAATTACCTTCTCCTATATTGAGAAGGTACTCCTCAATGATAATACAAGTAGGAAAATTCATAGCAATTCTTTCCAAATGAAGTTTAAATATGAAAATCTGAGTCTATTACTACAAATATTTATTTTAAACATTCATGTGGGTTTGGGTCTTCTTTTTTTCTTTATTTATAAATGATAGTGGGGTCTAAGTAGTAAGACTTTTGCTATATACATTATGCAACCACTACATCATTTTGGTTACCCTTTCATCAACTTTCATGTTTTACAGAACTGTATAAACCAAAGAAGAGAAAAAAAAGGAAAAAGTAGGAATTTTAATATATAATAAAAATTATATGAAATCATGGATTACAGTCTCATTTATTTTTTCCTTCCTTTCCATTTTTCCCCATGTATTCATATAGTTGCATCTATATTTTGAGATTTTCTCCTCCTGCTTTTTCCCTCTACTTTATTTCCCCTTCTTTTCCCCCATTCCTCAACCTATACTCCCACCTGCTGATCCTCTCCCCCTTCTTTCTATTCTGCTTATATTTTCCCTTCTTGGATAAGTGGTATTGTTCATTTTTATGTATCTACATATGTAGAGTTCTTTTTCTTCCTTTAAGTTAGATTTAGCTCCTATATATGAGTAAGAACATATGGTATTTCTCTTTTTTGGGACTGGGTCTGTTCACTTAAGATGATGTTCTCCAGTTCCATCTATTTTGCTGCAAATGACATAATTTCATTCTTCTTTACTGTTGAGTAATATTCCATTATGTATAGGTACTACAATTTTTCAATCTACTCCTCTGTTGATGAATATCTTGGTTGATTCCATACTCTTGCAATTGTGAAGAGTGCTGCATTAAAAATGGAAGTGCAGGTGCCCCTATGGTATCTTCCTTTTGAGTGGTATTAATGGGTCATATGGCAATTCTATTCTTAGTTTTCTAAAATGCCTCCATATTGATTTCCAAAGTGGATGAACTAATTTAAAGTGCATTTGGGTCTTTTCAAAAGTGAACATATCATATTAGAGTCAACCAAATCGGTAGTGAGTTATTAAGTCTTTCAGAGGCAGATTTTCATCCCACAAAATCAAAGCTCTGCTAATACAGGTCAATCTCCTTTTGTAAGCAATTATCTCTTAGGCCCAGACCCATCCTTCAACCTCCTGCTCTGTAATTCTGGATCTGGTACTGTCAAGCTACACCTCCTCTTAACAGCTAGCTTCTTGTTAGGTTCTGTCAAGAGGGGCACCAGAAGGAAATAAGCAGCAAGAGGAGGGAAGAAAAAAGTGGCTCCTTTCTTTACTCATCATTACTAACAGTGTAGCCCTGGCCTAGCTCTTCACTCCAGCAGTAGCAGTTGGCCTCACCTTCCATTTCCTATTTTCAGCACTCCCAGTAGTTTTGCTGTAGCCCTCAGAGATACCATCTTCAGAAGGACGGCTCGAGAGGGACCCTCTTGCAGGCAATGAGTGATCATCATTGGCTGGATAGGGATCTAAGCCTAAGTTTGTTGTGGTCCTTTCTTCATGGTCTTTCATAACTTGTTGCCCCCTCCTTAGGATTGCTATCAGATCACAGTTCTCTTTTGACCATTGTAGCTCTCCAACACATGTACAATTAATTTTCTATCTTGGCCTTTTTCAAATGAAATAACTACTAAGGATTCCCATTTTCTGACGGGACAAGATGACATAGAACAAGACAGAGGGAGTGGCCTGTGGTAAATGAGGAGAAATGACCAGAAAATATACAGAGGGGGACAAAATAAGATATCAGTGTCTTCATTAATAAATTGGAGCTTTTTTTACATTAGGCATCTCATATACCTACAAAATATAAACTCCATTGAGGATACAGGCTGAGTCTTCTTAATACCACCATGATGCTGAGAACCATTATTTATTCAGTCACCATGTTTTTATTGAGTACTATAAGAAGAAGGGACTGGGGTTTAGCCCCGTTGGTAGAGCACCACTCTGTAGTCTCTGAGGTCATGAGTTCAATCCACAGCATCACAAAAATGGGAGAAGGATGTGGCAATCCATTCCTGAGGCAATCCTGAAGCAATCAGCCACTGAAAACCCTGTGAGGATTGCTGTGAGTCACATACGACACAACAGCACCTAACACACAAATAAGAGGAATGTAAAATGTTCAATTTCTAATTCACACTATAACCTAATAGTTATTATTCCCATTTTACATGCGCACGTGCGCGCGCGCACACACACACACACACACACATACACACACACACACAGAGAGAAAGTATAGAGTAGAAGATAAAGCCCAAGGTCATACAGGTAATAAGTGATAAGTAAAAAATTTCACTAAGCATATGCCTATAATCCAAGCAAGTCAGGAGGCAGAGGCAAGAGGATCACAAGTTCAAGGATAGAGGCAGCCTGCATAACTTCACAAGACCCTTTGTCAAGATAATTTAAAAATGGGCTGGGATGCAGCTCAGTGGGAGAGAAGTTGCAAAGTATGTGCAAGACCCTGCATTCAATCCCCCAGTACTGGGGGAAAAAAATCAACCAAAGTCTTTAAGACACCAATGACCTCAGTTCTCCATTAGATCAGGCTGCTCTCATTTTCTACCTCTGTATTCCTTGCTTCAAATAAGACAGAACCATGTACAAATAGGTACTCAGTAAATGTTTGTTGAGTGGATAACTGAATAAACAAATACTATTTTCAAAACTAAAATAACTTTATTTGGTAGTTTTCTGATGCTGGCATTTGTAAATAAAACTGGTAATATTTCTATTTGAAAGGCAGCAGAGCTTTGTGGTTACAGTTCAGTGAGTGCAGCATTCTAATAAATAAGGGGTCCATTGGCTGAGTAGGACAAAGCTGAGGTGGGGAAACAAACAAAATTAACTTGGTAAATGGAATTTTAATATGGCAACAAATCTAGGATGTTAATGTAACTAAGAGGATGGGATTACCAGTGTTCAAGGTGATAGTCCAGGACTCATTGCACCCCTGGTTTAGCAGGTATTTTGAGGTACAGCTGTTTTGCCCTAATGACTCCACAGAACTGTGATAAGTAGAAAAAATATGTGTTTGGTTCTTTCTTTTGATAGAAAATCTTCTTCTTGTGAACAAGAGGACTTCGGAAGATCACCAAAGGATTTCTCATAACCAGATAAACAATTTTAATTTTTGAAGACTATTCCTACCCAGTATTCAGCCCAAAATAATGAACAAAATTAAACCTTCAAGAACAGAAATAACCTAGCACTGACAATGGGGTGTATGTGTTGGTTTATTATGGTCCAGTAGGAAAAAAAAAACATGCTCTCTATTAAAATGCATGTATACCCACAATTAACAGACCAAATGAAAGCTAATCAATTGCCTTACATATACAACTAATGTAGAGTGATTCAGTGCTAGTCCAACATAATAATGAGTTGCATGTGAAAAGGAACAATTGACCACCATTCTACGATAATAAACAATTCCTTAAGGTAAATCTCAAAGAATTATATGATATATGGCATTGTGTATCTGTCATGAAAAAGGAAAGCCTCATGGGTTATAAGGTAAAAATACTGTAAACATAACTGTAAGATAAAAATTCTTAAATGTTTGGAAAGAAATTGAGAATATCAAAATATTTTGCAAGTTTAATATCAACAGAGTTGATACAGATTTGCAACAATAAGTTGATTATTGTTATGATTTGAACATCAAATGTCCCTCATAGGCTTATGTACTGGGGACTTTGTTGACAACTCTTGGGCTTTGAGGAAATGATTGGATCCTAAGGGCTCTGACTTAATGAATGGTTGAATCTATTGATGGATTCAAAATTTGAACAGACTATTGAGAGGTGGTATAACTGTAGAAGGTAGGACCTCATTGGAGGAAGCAGGTCACTGTGGGCATACTGTTGGGAGTATATTTTGCTTTGGGCCCTTCCTGTTACTTCTTTGTTTCCTAGCTACCATGATTTGAGCTACTCCTCCATGTTCTCCCATGTATAATGAACTGACACTTCTGAAACAGCCAAAATATCTTTCCTACCTTAAGCTCTTTGTGCCAAGTATTTTGTCTCAGAAATGAAAATCTGGCAAGCACAATTACCAATATAATTTCACAGTTAGAGAATACTCTAACTTGGAATATTTACTAAGTAAAAATATAACAAAATATGAATGTATTCATATTCATTCATAGTTTATATGCTTTTTGAAAAGCTTTATTATATCAATTTTAGTCTAAAGTCATATATATTAATTTATTCAATATAGTATATACATTGAACTTGTGGGTGTTAAAGAGGGTCTTGTGGACCCTGAGGGGATAATGGAAATAAGGAGGCAATTCAACAGTCTTTGATTCATATCCCATTCATTATTTCAGGATATTAAAAAAAATGATAGCCATTTTCTCAATTCCTCTGTGCTCCATTTGAATAAACTGAGACCTAGTGAAAATGTGTCCAGATAAGACCATAGGTAAATCTAAGGCCAGTAACAAGGTCTCCTGAAACCAATAACTGTGTGTTTGCTCCCAATTCCATACTGTGTCTTAGTCTTCTCAACTGGAAAATTGAAATAATAATTCCTGTAAACCTCTTATTTTTTTTAAGGTTTCAAAAATGTGCTTGTGAAAGTACCTCCTAAACCATGAAGTACTATGCAGACATAGTTATTGTTGGAGCACAGATGTGGCACATCCCCAGTTATCCAGTATATACTCAGATTCAAAATTTAAGCCCAAATATCTAGATGCATGATTCAATGCACTCTACTTAAATAGAAATATCTTTCCCCATTTAATTGACCTAAATTGTACAATGAAGGATTGTTCTTATCATATCTGGACCAAAGATGTCTATATAATATATATAATCTCTATATTTTATATAATACATAAATGGGGTGTGTGTGTGTGTGTGTTTGTGTTTGTGTGTGTGTGTGTGTTTAGCCACATGTGAAGATTTACAGAGTTTTCCATGAAACAGAAATCACAGTCTAGAGCAGACACTGCTGGGGCCCTGCTCGTAGCCCTTTGGATCAGCTGAGTAAACCTGAAGCTGAGAACACTTCCAAGTTACTGTCAACTTCCTCCTTCAAGCACTTAGATCTCTCTTTTTCTCTGCCTTTCTCTGGTACCCCCAGGACTTGAATAGAGGTGTAAACTGGAAGTCAAATGAAGAAATTCACACAAGAAACTTAACACCCCATGGTAGCTAGCAATGGGGGTGAGGCAAATGAAAGTATTATGTTGTTGTACTAACCTCCACTTACAAATTCATTCTGAATATGGAATTATCTCTATGAAACTCCATAGGGCATTAAAATGTAGATACTTTAAATTTTGGTCTTCAGTGTCTCCTAATTATGTGACCAAGGTAAAATGATGCATAACCGGTAAATATGTAATCACACAAACACTGACCATTACAGTACGGCTAGATTATACTAGTCACAGAAAATCCCTTAAGTGCTCCAACCCTACATGTCCCTTCCTTGGTGAAGATCATTTCACTAGCCATATTATGTGAAATGTGGTGTTCCTTTAGGAAAAAAAAAAAAAACAGATTAATTGAGGCTCATGAGGCTAGTTTAGTTATAATCATTTATAGAAGTGCTTTAAAAATATGACATATAATCTTTCTCAGCAACTTCTTCCAATTTATAACTACTCAGAGAACACACTACCCATACTTTGTCCTGAATCTTGAAATGATCTTTGGCCGAAAGTAATAAAAATCCCACAGAGCTGGAGAATGCTTGCTTTTTATGAACCAAATTACCACCTGATATTCACTAAGCACACTAGTATCTGTGGCATATTTGCAATTTATAAAACAAATAAAACAATTTTATATGCATCTTTACTTCTAAATAACAAATGTATATATAAAAGATATACATATATATTGTTGTTGTTAGGTACCATGGAGGCAGGCCTGACTCATAGCAACCCTCACAGAGTTTTCAATGGCTAATTGCTTCAAGATTCCTTTGGGAGTGGATTGCCATGTTCTTCTCCCATTTTTGCAATACTGGGGATCAATCCTGGGTCCTTAGAGAGTGCAGAGCAGCACTTTACCAACTGAGCTATATCCCAGCCCCATACACATATACATGCATATATATACAAGGAAAAAAGTTTCCAATTGAAATAAATGGGGAAATATTGGTTTTATTTAAATAGTAGATCTGTTTAGGTTTTTGTAAATATAAGTGAAAAAAAGCACATTGTAGCATCTTTAGCAGTCATTTTAATAATTCCATTTTTTTCTAGTAAAAATGCATCTAATTTCATTTTAAGAGGCTTCATTTTTTATTTCACTCATCTTTTCTATTTTTGAGCACTTTTTTTTGTTTCTCATCATATTGATGCAACTTAAGGCAAATACAGTTATATTCTGAATGTAAATGAAGCTTAACAATTTATAATTTTGCATTAGAATTTGCAGTGCCTGATTAATCCACAGGATGAAGAGGAATTTTTCCAGAGGTCATAGTTTTAATCATTTGGATAGTTGTCCTGGATTCAAAGAGAGGCTGAGAAATGATCTTCTTTTTCCTTTATCCTTCATAACAACCATATCTAACTGATTATACCAGGGTTCCTTTTCTCATAATTTAGGTATATCAGATGCATATGGCAAGATGTAATTATATTTAATTTTTTTTCTGGATTTTTGTTGTTGTTGTTGAATTACTACATATGAAACATTAACACCATAGACTTTATGATATAGGCTTCAATTTCTTATCATTAGTAATTTTTAATTTGTTGTTGTCAGGTACCATTGAGTCTGTGTCCTACTCATAGCTATCCTACTTACAGTATTGTTACCGCTTCTCTGCTATTCATAGGGTTTTCAATGGCTGACTGTTTTTTGGGAGTAGGCTGACAGGTCCCTCTCTCAAGCCTACAGTACCTGGTGTTCCCAGACAGTCTCCCATCCAAGTACTAACCAGGCCCAACCCCACTTAGCTTCCAAGATCTGATGGGATCAGATGCCACAGTGGTATGGCAGCAGGCAATTTTTAAGTAGTGTGCAAATTAACAAGTTTCATTATGACATTTCCATACATACTGGTCATTGCATATTGCTCATGTTCACCCCTCTTTCCCTCTCAAATCCCCTGCTCCCCTAAAATGGTCTACCTTCTGATTTCATATCTCCTATGTATGTATTTGTTGTTGTTAGGTGTCCGATTCATAGCAATCCTACCTACAACAGACAAAACACTATTTTCAGTACTTCTCTGCTATTCATAAGAGTTTTCAATGGCCTATTGTTTTTTTCAGAGTGGGTTTCTGGGTCCTTCTCCCAAGCTTATAGCACCTGGTGTTCCCAGGCGGTCTTCCATGCAAATAATAACCAGGCCCAACCCTTCTTAGCTTCCAAGATTTGATGGGATCGGATGTCACAGTGCTAAGAGTGCAGGCTTCTGTACATTTATATACAGTTACATCTAGATTCTGTCTATGAGAGAAAATATGTGATATTTATCTTTCCTCCCATTGCCTTTCCTCCCCCTGAATAGTCCCCCTTTTACTTTCATGACATATATATTAAAACACTTAATACATATATTAAAATCTAGCATCCACATATGACAGAAAATATGTGATAGTTATTTTTCTGGGTCTGGATATGTCACTTAAAATGGTGGTCTTTAGTTCCATCCATTTTCTTACAAATGACATAATTTTGTTCTTTTTTATGGTTCAGTAAAACTCCATTGTATACATATACCACATTTTCTTTATCCATTCATCCATTGATGAATATCTAGGTTGATCTCATATCTTGGCTATTGTGAATCATTAGGCCAAATTTTTTATGGATGAATTAAAACAATAAATTTTAAAATAGAAATTTAATAAAAATAAGAAAACACAGCAGGGATGTCCCTAAAAATAACACTGATTTGAAGAAAAAAAATAAAAATTCCTCAATATTTTGTCATTCAAATAAATTCTATCAATAAGAAAAATAAAACAGTATGTAAACGTAATCAGAATCCTCTCTTTCCTAACAGAAAAGAAAGAAATCTGGTATTCAAAGTTCCTTCAAATACTGCAATTCCCCAGGAGTCACAGCAAGTCACCCCAATGTGGTGCTCATCCATTTACCTATCTAGTAATCCTTCACAAAAAGGGATAATATTATAGATGTTAATCACCCAACTACAATCACAATCAACCCACTTTTTGGTACTTAATATATACTGGAATATCTTTCCATATTAGTAAAAATTTTTATTTTTGTAACCTAGTATTTTAATATCTAGAAAATATATATTTTCTGTTTCTTGGATTTGACTGTCAGAGACTAAATGTAATGTAAAGCCCTTTGAGGCATATGTTTTAAGAACAGAAAAGCCATGATCAGTAAAGAGATCTTAGAAACTGATTGTATTGTACCCAATCAAGTACCTCCATTGTGGTGGCTCAAGAATGCCACAGAGGCTGGGTGCAGAAGCACATGCTTGTAATCCCAGCAGTTTGGGAGGTGGAGGCAGGAAGATCACAAGTTTGAGACCTGAGGCAGCCTGCAAAACTTGATGAGACTCTATCTCAAAACAAAAAGTGAAAAAATGGGCTGGGGGTGCAATTCAGTGGTAGAGTGCTTCCAACACCTGCAGGCATGAGGCCTTGGGTCCAACCCTCCAATGCTGCACAAAAAATCAAATAAATAAATAAATAAATAAATAAATAGAATGTCATAGAACAGACTGCAGCATTTAAGGAAATACTAACTTTCAAAAGAACAGACCCTAAATCTTCTCCAAACACCATACAAAGTAATGATCCTGTCCCTTTTACCCCATATACCATTTTCTGGAAATTAATGCAAAGTGTCCAGTAGAGGTTGTCTTAATAGGGGAGCATGGTCTCCCTAACATGAAAAGGGAAGCAAGGTGTGGTATTATGTCTACAGTACTCCAGTACTCACTCTGCAGACAGCATCAGTTACTACTTAAATCTGGACACACAGGCTGAGCAAGGATTTTGTTTCAGGTGAACTGATGATAAGGTTTACCAAGGAATCTTGGCCCATAACTGGCTTATCCTGTCAACTCACTTTTGCTTCGACATCATATTATATCTCCTCATATGAACTCACTGTCAACTTTGGACTTTCCCCAGGAGAAGAAAGAGACTACATGTTCTTTAACAATTACAGATTTTCTTTTCTATGGACTGTGGAGGATAAGTCAGACTTCAGTATAAATACTCATGTTTTTTTCTCTTTGCCGTATAGTCAAGAACAAAGCCTTCCAAAAGTAATCATTTAAAATGTAAAAGCTATTTGAGAAAAGATTTATGAAGATGTTTCAAATTAATTATTAAAACTGAAGGACTATCTCTTTAATAGGCACTTGATGTTGAATTAAATGGTTTATATTATTTATAGCATATTAAAGATGATAGATCAAATACACTTAGTAGCTGTGATTATCAATATGTGTGTGGTTTATGGCTGATAAAGATATCAGAGCCAAATGATTCATGAAAGCCTTTAAATCTGCATCCTTTATCTCCATAGAAATCACCTATAATCATGTGAATTTCCTAGCCATGGCTTTCCAGAGGGCCCTACAGGTATATTACCTTTCCTCTCCTTATCTTAGCTGCTATATTCATACATATATATATATATATATATATATATATATATATATGTATATATATATATATATA
>VMDO01038955.1:0-14813 GCA_007922755.1 Pedetes capensis
CACCTCAGCAAAGTGCCAGTCACCTTGATGAGTAGAGTACAGTATATGGTAGACTTCATTATAATGGGAGAATTGTGGACAGGAACAGATAGGGTCGAGCCTCCATAGGAGAATCCTCGTGTAGAACCTGGGGTTTGGAATCAGTCCATGTCACTGCATTAGGTAATTACATGCCTTGTGATGGATCAGTACCCTACATATTCAGGTGAAGCATCCTGATGTCTCCATCTCCCTACACAACTCTTCTCCCTGAATTCACCCTCATGTCCTCTGGGTGGAGATGGAGATCTGGGTAACAGTTGACAATATATCACCTAACACCTGAAAGAATCAGTCCAACCCCATCCAATAGCAGGATAATGAGAGACTCATATACATTTCAATGTTTTGTTGTTGTTAGGTACCTTCTGAGTCGGTGACTGACTCATGCCCATCCTACATACAACAGGTGAACCACTATTGTCAGTGTTTCTGGGTTTTCAATAGCTGATTGCTTTCTGAAGAGTGGGTTGCCTGGTCCTTCTCCCAAGCCTATAGCAGCTGGTGTTCCCAGGCATTCTCTTAACCAAATACTAAGGAGGCCTGACCCTGCTTAGTTTCCGAGATCTGACAAGATTGGGTAAACAGTGTTAAGGCCACAGGCTTTCAATGTTTAGTAGCCACTTTATAAATAAAAAGATCTTGTCACTATTGTGATATGTATTTTATATAACCCAATAAAACAACAAATATTTTTCAATATTGTTATCATTCTACATCTTCAAATTATGCTATATTATATTTTATGTATATGTATGTTGTTGTTGTTAGGTGCTGTCGAGTCGGTATCCGACTCATAGCGACCCTCTGTACAACAGGGGAAACACTATTGTCAGTGCTTCTCTGCTGTTCATAGGGTTTTCAATAGCCGATTGATTTTTGGGAGGGGGTTGCCAGGTCCTTCTCCCAAGGCCTACAGCTTCTGGTGTTCCCAGGCAGTCTCCCATCCAGGTACTAACCAGGCCCGACCCTGCTTAGCTTCTGAGATCTGACGGGATCGGATACCACAAGGCTACCGCTGCAGGCATATATATATATATGTATATACACACTGAAAATCTCAATTTAAACATCACAATTTTCTTGGAAAACATGATTTGTAATTATATTTCACTAAATTATAGTTTATAAGGTATGATCACATATACAAGCTGTCAAAAATTTGCTTTAAAAATATCCAATAACTGAATTGAGTACAGATATATCATCTAGATTTTAATATTCTCATCCATATTGGCAGGAACAGTTCACGTTCTGCAGAAGTGATTTGACTTTGAAGCAAAAGCATGTCATTTTGAAATTACTGTGCAGATCTGTAGCTTCCTTCAGGTTTCCACAGAGTGCTCACAATGGCAGGCGCGGGTGTGAGGGTGGCTCGTCTGGACAACATTTCTTTCCTGCACAGCAGCCAGAGCCCCAATGGAGGGTCCAGTAGCTTCTAATCTGAGCACCCCAACCCCCTACAGCAGTGTTTCCTTACAGAAGAATAAGCAACACAAGGGGAACGTACAGCAAGAAAAAAATCTTATTAATGTTAATATTGATTCTAACAGTACATTAAAAATACTTCACACCCAGTGCCCCAAGGAGAGGTGGGCCCCCTGGTCTGTCTCAGCTTCCCACATGGGCAGACCTCAGCATCAGTCCAAGTTTTTCTCAAACAACTTGTACAACTCACAGGCTCAATGTAAATTTGTTCAACATAGGTTTCTTCACCTCACCCCATTCTTGTGTGTTTTCTCTTTACAAATAAGATCTATTAGGTAGGAGGGACCAATCCCTGGAGGACATCATGTTTCAGATAATGGTGGGTCAACGGAAAAAAGGAAGATGCTCAGCTAGGTGGATTGACACAACAGCTGCAACAATGGGCTTAAACATAAAAAATAAAAAATGAAAAGATCATGTGCCTGGCACAGAGTCAGGAGTATTTCTTTCTATTGTACTTTGGTTCACTAATAGTTGGGCCCAACACAGCAGCACCTAACAACAACAACATTAGGTAAGAGTCAGACATGAGCAGCAGACAAGAATGGGTCCCCAGGGAACAAAATCATAGAGAGCCCATTCCAGTGAGTTTATATTAGCCATGGAGGAATCCTTGCAAAAAGAAAATTATAAGACAAGCTCATGGAGAAGCTCTAACCAGAGAAAAGCATTTCTATACCAACTCTACCCTAACCTTATCTAGACTCCCCAAGAAAAAAACTCCAATTATAAAAAAACCTCACCTTCAGCCAATAGGCTGCTGGCTGTCCCTTAAGCAGTTCACTCTGTGGTCTAAGAGCATCTCCTTTCTGTTTCTCTTTACAAACTCACTCCTCTTTCTGCCTTACAAACTGACTCATGACATTCACTTTGCTGCCATTTCTTGTTCAATTCTTCTCAACAACGGAACAAGAACCAAGAATAATTTTAACGCAACACAGTCCATCTTTGCCTTGGTGAGACACTGAACCTTTGTCTCTAATGTGCAAATCTATTCTGTACCTCAATAAAAACTGTCATTGCTTAGATGCCACCCAGGTTTATGATTATATGGTTTACGATCCTCAGTCCTGACAGGATCCTCCTGCGATCCATAGAGACCAGTCATGGTGACTGCAGCCCACTTCCAATGTCACCTCTGCAACCTTCAACCACCATCCCTTCACCAATCAGAGCTCCACCAGGATCCCAGGGAATGCTTAGAGAACAGGGGACATAATCATCTCACCCTGGCCATGTGTTTAGTCTCTTAGTCCCTTTCCAGTGCTGGGCAAGTCTC
Source organism: Pedetes capensis (assembly GCA_007922755.1). Lineage (NCBI taxonomy): Eukaryota > Metazoa > Chordata > Mammalia > Rodentia > Pedetidae > Pedetes > Pedetes capensis. Next base: position 2,807 of record VMDO01038955.1, read on the forward strand.
CCTCAGCTTTGTCCCCACAGGCTGGCCACAGTGATGAAACAGAACTTGGTGTTGTTAAAATGACCACAATGACAAGTCCACCTATGCCTAGGACTGTCTGTCTCCAGAGCAGAGATGAGGGATAAGAATGTTTGGAAGCTGTATAGACACCATGGCAGAAACCTGCAGTCCCAGGGACTCATGAGGCAGAGCCAGGAGGATCACAAGTTTGAGGCCAGAAACAGCATGTATAATTTAAGAAGACACTGATTCAAAATAAAAAACTAATTAATTACATTAAAAATGGGCTGTGGGTGCAGGCCAGGGATAGAGTACTTACAATGTAAGTGTGAGGCCCTGGTCTCAACCCCCAAGTACTTCAAAAATAAATAAAAAGAATGTTTCCAAGAAAGAGAATCCCAGGTCTCAGGGTTTTAGAGAGGGACATATGGCTGTGACTCTGAGTCCCTGAAGAGAAAGGAGAGAGGGAGGTAGTTTTGGGTCTCACTTCTGCTTTGTTTGTGTCACTGTGGCTTACCCATACTGGCCATCAACTTTATAGTTTGCTCCACACTGATAATCAGCCTCATCCTCAGACATGGTGTTGGAGATGGTTAAGTAGCGGTCAACCCCAGAGCTGGAGCCTGAGAAGCGATCAGAAATCCCATTCCCTTTGGTGTAGCTCCCATCACTGTTCACCTTCATTAAATACTGGGGGCTCTTCCCCGGTTTCTGCTGATACCAGTGAATATAGTAGTTGCTGTGCTCTCGGCTCAGGGTGCAGGTGAGCTTGGCTGAGGCTCCCAGGGGAACAGATGCAGATAGGGGCTGAGTCAGCACAGGCAGGGCACAGAGACCTGGGAACACAAAGTTTCATGAGTGACACTGAATGCTGAGGAGACCTGGAAAAAACCCTTTCAGACTGGTGCTCAGAGAGAAATGGCTAAGGGGTCCCTCAAGTGCCCTGGGATGGTCCGACCTGTGGAGAAGATGAGGGGCAGGAGGCAGAAGGGAAGCCAGCCCATGGTGGAGAGGTGCTTCCACAAGCTCAGCTCTAAGGCTGCCCAGCTGAGCCTGGACTCTGCATCTCCCCTCTTATGGGGCCCTCTTGCAGTCTGAGGAGGGAGGAGCAGCAGATGCAAATCTGTTCTCCCCTCCCCAGCAGATCTGTCTGAGCTATTGCCTGAGCCCTGAGCCTGAGGGCCTCACACTGGTAATTTCCTGAAGTCAGAAGGAGGACCAGGTGGGTGTCAGGAGGGCACAGTGGATTTCACCCATAAGGGAGGCCTCAAGGGATCATCCACATGGCCTTTGAATCTGAGCATGGGCGGAGGTCCCAAAAATCAAGACACACATCGCCCCCTGCTGCCCATGGGCTGAATGTCACCCAAAATGTATTGCTTGCATTTCTGAGGCTATATTATATGCCAGCCTGTAGCTGTAGCCCTGTGGCATCCGATCCCATCAGATCTCGGAAGCTAAGCAGGGTCGAGCCTGGTTAGTACCTGGAAGGGAGACCGCCTGGGAACACCAGAAGCTGTAGGCTTGGGAGAAGGACAGGGCAACCCCTCCCAAAATCAATCTGCCATTGAAAACCCTATGAACAGCAGAGAAGTACTGACAATAGTGTTTCCCCTGTTGTACAGAGGGTCGCTATGAATCGGATACCGACTTGATGGCACCTAACAACAACAACAACAATTATATGCCAGAACCTTTGGTGAAGAAACCATCATCAGGTAAAATGCTCCTGTTAAATTCCCCTGGAAGCAGTGAGTGGATCAAAATTCCCTCCAGGAGACTCACCTCAGAGTCTGGCCCTCCAGCCCTGTCCTGCCCCACCCTGCCCCTTCCCCATCTCCTTCTACACCTCCTGGTCCCCTCTTGTCTCCACCCTCTCTTCCTTATTCAGGTGCACTGTCCTGAAAGAGGAGGGCCCTCCCTAAGCTCTGTCTGTGTCAGGTCACAGAGGAGCCTGTGCTCATGGGGACACTGCAGCATTCAGGTGGTTGGCCCTGCTCCTAATGCCAAGCTTCTCTCCTTGCAACTTCCGGTCAGGATTCCTTTTGTAAAATGCTCAGAGCTCTTGGGTTCAGACTACTGTCATAGTGGAATCAGAAGCCTGTCAATGGTTATAAAAGGAAAAAACTGGCAAGAGCATCATTGTTTGCCTGGTCACCTAAATAATGCGTTGGTTTTCAGAAGTGGAATTCCTCGAGATGCAAGGAAATACGTTCACCTTCATATGCTGTGCTCTGCGAGCAGAAACACTGTGTGATGCCTGTGGTTGTCACTTGTAGGGACTAAAGCCTTCACAGGCCACCTTCTGGTCTAAAGCAATGACTGAGATCAGATGAGGGTCACTTGCCACCAACATTCCCCCTCCTGTCCTCATCTGAGGGAGGTACACGCAGCTTCACCACTCCCTTCCCATCCAATGCGTCTGTTCCTGGTCTCAGGGCACCTCAGGAACCTCCTAAGTCCTGCTGGCCACTCATGCAGGTCCATTATGACAGACAGGCTTATGGGTCCTCATGCAACATTAGAGAAACTTGTTTTGCCTTTCCTGGAAAGAATTAACTGTCATAGAAGTGATGGATACTTCTAGAAAAGAAAAACATCCATTTGAAGACAATCCCAATATAGCAAACACCAGTACAGTATCTCCATATTCACCCCTCTATCTTCTAGATCTATGTAGAAAACTTTGCCATTTCTCCATAGGCTTATTGAAAGGGTCTTCACCATGAGAGCGAGCCCTTCATCATCTTAAAGGAAAATTCACAGAAACTAACATTATTCATTTCATTGATCAATCGTAAAAATGTCCTTGATGCACTGTGATTCCTCTTTAAAATTGCAGTTATATTTAGTGTCTTTGAGAAGGAAAGAAGCGTGGCACAAACCTTTGCGTTCTTGATGCCCACCAATATCACTGGCTCTAGTGGAAGTCAGAGTGGCCATTCCTGCCTATTGAGCCACTTTGGGTCTTGGGGCTCTCCATTGCCTCCATGTGGCTGTAAGTATGCACTGCAGACACAGTGACCCAAATGGAACACCTTCCCTCCAGACTTCCTCTGTTCAACATGGCCACCAAGAGTCACAGGTTGGTGCTGACCCTGTGATGTGGGTGGTCCAGGTACAGATGTGATGTGGGGTGAAACACAGACTAGATCTCAAGGATGAAATACAAATGTAATGCTCACTGTTTCCATTTTCACATGGATTACATATTAAACTGATAATGTTAGAAAAACCTGAAGGAAATAAAAGGGATTATGAAACACTTCTGCTCATTACTTTTCATTTTTTAATTGTGGGTACAGTAAAATATTAAATGACAATGTGGTTCCAGGGATATCCCTAGTCGACTCTGCATAGTCTAAAGAGACTGCATTGGAATGTCACCATCCACATCACCTTTTTTGCAAAAGGAAAGGTAGAACATCTGGAGCCTAAGGACAAGTCAGTGTCCCATCCACAAAAGCTCAAGGAGAGGCCACAGAATGGGGGTCACAACAGGGACCCGGGAGCCATAAGACTTAGGTTCTGATGCAGGGTCGGCCATGTTCTAGCTGTGATTTGAGATAGGATCCTCCTCCTCTCCATGCCTCAGCTTCCCTACCTGTGAAAATGATAATGCTGGGATCAGAGCCAAATAGTGATTAACCCATTGTGCATGACCTATGCTAAACACATGACTGTTTTATCCTTCTCCAATTGCCATTTTTATCTTCATCCCTACCGTTATTGTACAGAGAAGTGTAGGAAATTGATGAAGGAGAAAGGGAAGAAATCGTAGAAAATATTGATATTTGGGAAATTTGAAATACCTGTGACATTTTGGTAAGGTCAAACCAGCATGTACACATGAGCACACACACCGGATACACATGCACACACAAACACAACATTGGACACACTCAAATGCACACAGGAGTCCAGATTCTTTTGTTCTGTGTCCAGGTCAAAGGAAGGCCCATCTTTCAGTGTATTATACTGCTCATGGGCCTTATTTTGCAGAAACCTGACTCTGGTTCCTAGAGACATCCTCAGGATGTATCCCAGAACAACCACAGTCAAATACTTCATCTTGGCCACATACTGTGATGCATGTAATTTCTTGCATAGCTTCTTCTCTGACATGAATGCTGCCTGTAGCCCTCTGGTTCTGGGAGGAGCAACTTAGCTATGAAGAAATCACAACACCATCAGCAGGCTGTAGTATCAGTCTGGGTGCTCTGACCTGTCCACTTGGGCCAACACATCTTATGGAAATCCAGGAGCAGTGACCCTAGGACACCAGCCTCCCTGACTGTCTTTCAGGTCTGGCAAGCATTCCCCTTGACACACTTCAGCCTAAAAATCACCAGGGCAGCCTGGCCCTGTCAGCCACAAATCTACTCCTGATCCACAGTCTTCAAGGCCAGAATGGACAGTGGGGGAGGAAATGGCAGCCTGGGTGGCCTCAGAGCTGGGTGAGTTGGGCCTGACCAGCTCATGTCTTAGTCTCCAGTCATCCTGCAGTGGGGAAGGGAGGGAAGAGAAGGGGAAGGCCTTTTTGCAATTTTGTCTCACTTCCCAATCTGACTGTGTCACTGTGGAAGAAGTACCACTTTTGTCCCATGAGGAACAGTAATAGTCAGCCTCATCCTCGGCCTGCGCTCTGCTGATGCTCAGGGTGGCCGTTGTTCCTGAGCTGGAGCCAGAGAATCGGTCAGGAATCCCTGAGGGTCGCTCGCTGTCTTTGTACATAACCAGCACAGGGGTCTGGCCTGCCTTCTGCTGGAACCATTGTGCGTATTTTTTCGACAGCGCATCTCCAGAACAGGTAAGTGTAACTGTCTGTCCCAAGGCCACTGACACTGAGGGTGGCTGAGTCAGCTCATGAGAGGCCACAGACCCTGCAAGAGAGGAGAAAAGGAGGGTCACTGGATATGAAAGACCATTCCTGGGATTGCCTCATGAAGATGTGTCTGATCTGAGCTCAGGGACTGGAGAAGGCTCAGTTCAGATAGATTCCTGTGGGATCTGATCTTGGGGACAGGGCTGGTCAGGTCACCTGTATAGAAAGAGAGAAGGGGGAGCAGGAGAGTGGTCCAGGCCATGTTGGAGATGCCCCAGAGCTCTGTCTCCTGAAACCCACAGCACAGCTGGGCTCCCCCAGGCCTCTCTTATTTCTTGGGGCAGTGAGGGTTTGGTGATTATGCAAATTTACTCTTCCTCTGGGGCTTCCCAAAGAGGGCTACTGGAGAACATTCTCCCAGCTGTAGGGTAGAATAGGAGACTGAGGGGGATTATGGGCTATGGTGCATCCTGGGCCCAGCTTACTAGGGCTATTGACCTTCCAGAAACCTGGCCTCGGCTGTGCAGGGTCCACCTCAGAGACCATGGATGACTCCTGACGCAACAGAAGATGGACTATGGACCCCTCTCCTTCCTCCTCCTTCTCCTGCCTGGGGACTCCACGTATACTTTGTCCCTTCCTTTTTATTTCATTAGTGTATAATTCTATGTTGCTAGGATCTTGGGTAAATCATTTTTATATGACATGACATGTTCCTTTATAAACAACCTCTTGCTTTTGTGGATTCATCACAATTTCTACTCTCACATCAGACACGGTATTTATTCTGTTCATGGTGCTTATTCTTTTCTGTGACATTCTCTTCTCACAATAGAGTAGCAACTGTCATTAGGAATTCATTCCTCTTTTTTGTTTTTCAGCCGTGGGGATGGATGTCAGGACCATGCGCATGCTGGGCAAGTGCTCTACCCCTGAGCTACATCCAATTCCTGGGAACTCATTCCCATCTCTCTGTTTGCATCAGTGTTTTCCATGAGCTCATAAAATGTGCCAGAAACCAGATCTGCCTGATAAACACACCCCAATGGCTGCTGTCTCTGTGGAGGTTTCAGGGCCCCAGTTGTATAGGGCTGAGCTCAGAAGGTGAGTGTCCGGGTCCTTCCAACTAGGCGGATCCTGTCACTGAACCAAGGACAGCCTCATCATCAAAGGAGAGACCCGCACCCAGCAAGTGTCCATGTGACTCTGCAGAATCCCCCCAAGGAGGCTGTGGATGCCTCATCTGACTATAGACCTGAATGCTCCAGCCCCACGTGGGATTGCACCTGAGCACAGGAGCTGCAGTGTGAGGGTGGATCTGCCTGGAGGGTGGGGAGTGACTGGGGAGGAGTGAGAAGACACCTCCAGAAGAGCAAGGAGGGACAGACTAGCCTAAGAACCACTGCTGGACAGCGAGGGACCAAGCCCTGAGAGTGGGCAGGAGGCCTAGGCAGCCATCCTGGGTGAAGGACATAGGCCCTGGGAGCCAAGTCCTCTCCCACAGGCCTCCCTCCCACAGCACCTGGACCTCAGTGTGGTCTCCCCGGGGACTTGCACCACGAAAGAGCTGCACCTAGGACCAGGCTCCTCCCACTCTCAAAGTGAGGAGAGGCCTCACTTTGCCCACTCTCCTGTCAGTGTCCTGGGGGGACATGGTTTGAGTCTGATGCTCAGAAGGTTGACACTGCAGCCCACGGCATCAGGTCCCCTGTCCTGTCCTCCAGTCTGAGGACTGACCCTTGGACACCAATGGAATTCCAGGTTGGCCTCCCTGTTGTGGGCTTCTAGGGCCAACTCCACCTCTATCCTGGCTGTAGCTCTGCTGCCCTCTGATGGTGGAGGAGACTCAGAGCAGAAGCCTGTTTCTTCCAAGTGACCTCAAAGCCAAGTTGCATAAGAGGACCTGGACAGGGAATCCAGTCTTACTCTGCGCCCATACTGCCCTACCCAGTGCAACACAAAACATGCAAGGGGGCAGAACAGATGCAATTCCTATAATCACGAACTTAGATTTTGTTAAGGGAGCCCATACCATCTGCAACCTTTCAGCAAAAACACAATTATTCAGAGAAAACTACGAGACACTCTATGTGGACATAGGCTTTTTATTAGTATTTGAGAACCAAGATGGATGTGTTTGATCTAATGTCACTGTGGATAATGTAGGGTATCTGTCATTTTGCTATTGTTTTCTAGGTGTCATCCACCTTTACTTTTATTGTAGTTCCTCAGTGCTCCAATGCTGGATTGCTTTGTGCTTCATTGACTTTTTGCCCCAGTAAATTATATCTAGTCCTTTCTTATCCCCCTTGATGTGTTTTCAATTCATTTTCACAGAGATTGTTATGTGCATAGGTATGTGCTGTTTTTATGTGCTATCAAGTCAGGGGTGACTCACAGTGACACTGTGTACAACAATATGAAACACTACTTGACACCGCCATGCACATAATCTTTCTTGTGTTTAAGCCCATTGCTGCAATCACTGTGTCAATTCATCTAGTTGAGGGTCTTCCTTGTTTTCATCGGCCTGCCACTCTCCCAAACATAATGTCCTCCTCTAGGGATTGATCCCTCCTGACAACATGGTCAAAATACATAAGACACAGTCTAGCTATCCTTGCTTCAAATGAGCTCTTTGGTTCCACTTCTTCTAGGATGGCTCTGTTGGGTTATTTGACAGTCCATGGTATATTCAGGGCTGGGAATTAGCTCAGTTGGTAGAGCGCTGCGCTGCAGTCTCTGAGGACCCGAGTTCAATTCCCAGCACCACAAAAATGGGAGAAGGGCCTCACAATCCACTCCCAAGGCAATCCCAAAACACTTAGCCATTGAAAACCCTATGAGGGTCGCTATGAGTTCGATACCGACTTGACGGCACCTAACAACAACAACAACTTGGTATATTCAATATTCATCTCCAGCACCATAATTCAAAAGCATCATAGCAGTCCCTTTTCAGGGCCATCAGGAAAAGTGTTCTCTCTTTGTTCTGCATTATCTCGAGTTTACCAAATCCTGTGACAGAAAAAAAAATGTCCATTGCAAACTGAAATTTGTTTGAAACAGCTATGGATTGGGCTGCATCTTCAGGAAATGGAGTTGTAGCAAATAGTTGCAGTGTAATAGCTTCTGTGGAGTGTTTACATCAATTAGCTGGTATGAGGGTGGCTCAGTCAGAAAGTAGTTCCTTCGTGCAAAACAGACATAGCCACAGGGAAAGCCCAATAGCTACCAATCAGGGAATCAGATCACCCAATCCCCTGACACCAATGCTTCCTTCCAGAAAAATTAGCAGCAGAAGGGGCCCCTATAGGATGAGAAATCCTTATCATTAACTTTATCATTAACACCAATAGTAAACTTAATAGTGTATTAATGGTACTGCATGCACAGAACCCCAAGGAGAGATGGGTCCACCTGATCCATCTCAACTGTATTTGTTCTATATCAGTTTTGCATAGCTTTCCAAGTAAACTTCATGTGATCCAAGAGAATAGAGGCAAAACCATCTTCATGCTGATGCACTGATTGTTAGTGTGATAACAAAGCATCACCTACAGTGCTCTGGGACAAAGAAAAGTGACACAAGAACTTTATACCCAGGCCAACCTTCAACTAACCAAGGGCAACAGGATGTTTGGTGGGTTTCAGGGCTTGCTCAGGATGGGAAGATTTTTCTCATTGCTCTTGATGCTGCTGCTCCAGGCTGAGTATGTTGAAGTTGCTAATTCAGCTGCCTGTTAACAGCTATCACTATGAAGAAGTTGCCCTATACCAAACTACACAGAAGGACTCAGCTTCATCCTCTAGCTGTGCCCCCCCAAACGCAAGTACCACTGCTCTGCAGGATGGCGACTGAGAAGCAGATGGAGATGGATGTTGGGCATTTGTCCACCTGGAATGCAAGCTGCAGAAGAGCTTTCTTCAGGAACAATCCTGGAGTGTTGTTAGTAATTACAAGTTCTGTATTCACAGAGCAGATGCAGATGACTCTAATCCCAGATGTCACTGTAAGGGAGGACTCCTGTGCCACCACAAGCTGGTAGCTGACAACTGCAGAGAGAAGCCCATTATCACTAGCATTAGCGTGACTACTCTATAGAGTTCCTTGTTCAAACCCCTCCTCAAAGCCTAGGAGATTGCCCTGACCTAGGCAGCGGCCCATGAAATGGACAGTGGTCCAAGATGAGGCGATGTTCCTATAGATGGACCTGGGCCTTCACGCAAATATACCACTTCTTCTTCTGCTTGCACTCACCTCATCAGCTACCATCCAACACAGTCTCAGCTGGATATAAACCTCACTACATGAAGGGCGCGGGCTGGGATTTAGCTCAGTTGGTAGAGCACTACTCCCAAGGCAATCTCGAAACAGTCAGCCATTGAAAACCCTTTGAGGGTCGCTATAAGTCAGATACCGACTCGACGGCACCTAACAACAACAACAACAACATGAAGGGCAGATTGAGTAGGCAGGCAATTGGGACTTTGTAAGCATTTCCTTCTTCCTACCACCAGCCCTACCTGAGCCCCACCAACATTCACCGCTGCAAAGCATCCTGGGTGAGCACTATGGAATAAAGCAAAGGATACCAGTGGGAAAGATTCACAGCTGGGCCACAGAGGTGTGGTCCCACAGGGTCACCTGCTGCTGACACATCCAAGAGTCTCCTTTCCCAGGAGACTTGAGGCCTGATATATTCAACTTTAGTTTGATGTCTGATTCTCTCTAAAATAAAGGCTCCAAATATGGAACTGAAAGCTCCATTTCTAGGCCATATTACTCTCTCTGGCTTTACTTGAGCATATAGGTCCTAGAATCTAGGTACCGAGTCTGTATCATAAACTGCCTGCATCTCCTGGTGTATTCTGACAAAAGGAGAAATCACATGGTAATTTGGAGGTTCTCTTCTTTGATGAACTCAGAAGCCTGGTTATTTGTGGACCCCAGGTGTCAGGGAACATAAGTTTTTATTGCTCTGTTATGGGTGTCCATTGACTAAGTCTTTTCCCATCCTCATGAAAGCAACTGAGGTAGAAGGTAATGAGGTGTTGTGGTGTGTGTGACTCCATTCAGTGGGACTGGGATGAATATTTCAGACATAAAATTGCTTTCTTTCCTTTGAGTAGATGGTAGTCCCCACATTATAAGATCACTCAGTCAGTTGGAAGTATTTGAGATCCAGGAGGCAAGGTAACAAAAGGTCTCTGGAGTTTATTAACATTCCAGAGATGTGAGAATAAGTGTGCTCAAGAAATACTCAAGAAGGGACAATGACTTAAAAATAAAAATTAAAAAAACCTCAAAATTCCAATCAAAATGCAACACAGTTTTATTTTGCCTTAAGATACTTAACTTGGGTAATGCATCCTGAAAATGAAGGCAGAAAATCTGGTCAGTATTTGGCAAAAGCAATTATTCTAGATAAAAATGACACATAGAAGGAGTGGTCTTCAGCCACTAATGGGGATGGGAGTACACAGTGTGTCTATCATTTTAGTAAAGGATTAAAAAAAACAAACAGAAGTAGATCTAGTTGCTTTGTGTGTCACAAAACTAAGTGGCACAGTCCAACCTGAATACACAAGGTATTTCTGGGCATGAAATGGTATTGTAAATTGTCAATAAAATTTAAGTGATAAAGCTGGGTGTGGTGGTGCTCGCCTGTAATCCTAGCAGCTTGGTAGGCGGAGGCAGGAGGATCACAAATTCGAGATTAGAGGCTGTCAGCGTAACTTAGTGAGACACTGTCTCAAAAAATTAAAAATATAAATGGGCTGGGGGTGCAGCTCAGTGGTCCAGCACTTGCAGAGCATGCAAGCATAAGACCCTGGGTTCAAGCCCCAACTGAAAAAAAAAAATTAAGTGATTATTTGGGTATCATGATCTTGATTATGATTTCAGATATCACTCTGGGGACTGTGGGACCTGAGTCCAACATGGAAGAATGTGCAGTGGTCTAAGATACAGATAATGGAGTGTAGATGGTGGCAGTTGGATGGAGCCTTGGCATAGGGTCGGCATGGACAGAAGTCACTGAAACAAGGACTCACAGGACTTGGTGAATGGGCACAGAGATGCAGAAGGAAGAACAACTGAGAAGGACTCCTAGGTTCAGGACAATAAAGGGGAGAGTAATGCCTTTCGTGAAATGAGAATATCAAGGGAGGAATGACATTGGTAGAAAGTTCAAGGTGTAGTCCCACAGTCTATGTGACAGTTGAGGGAAATGAGAAGTTCGAAGTACATTAGTAAAGAACTTAGGGAGGAGATTGGACTGGTGACATGAATTTGGGGCTGATGATATATTAAAGTTTTTAAAGCCATGCGACCAGTTGAGGACATCAGGTATGGATAACACAAAAGAGCTTAGGACCAAGAGTTCTCCAACTCTAAAATATAGAAACCTAGAAGAAACAGAGAAGCCCGGAAAAGAGGCAGAGTAGAGAAAAGAAGAGTGTGAAATTGAGGTCAAAAATGATAAAGTGTCCACCCCTTGAGGAACTTCCATGAGCATCTCAGATCACCTGTAATTTTACTTGATAGAAATCATAGAAGTAAAACTCTTCTTAAGATGATAGTTGTTCACCAGCACCAGTTTGTTGCCTTAACACACATTTCATTTGTTTACTCATTTATTCTGTTCTCTCCAACTCCTATTCATCTTCACATAAAAAATTGTTTTTTGTCCCAGAAGGGCAGAGAACATGTCTGTTTCCATACTAAAATGTGGTATGAAATCCTCTCTGCACAGACTGACAAAGGAGCTTCAGAGCAAGAAGAAAGCCAATGAGCTCAAGACAGGTTTTCATCTTACTTCTTCATGAACTTGTACCACTGTGCAGAGTGTTACCACTTCTGTATGAACTGCAGAAATAAATAGCCTCATCATCAGGCTGGAGTCCAGAGATGGCTAGGGAGGCCGTGTTGCCAGACTTGGAGCCAGAGAAGCGATCAGGGATCCCTGAGGGACGACTATCCACATTATAAATCAAGAGTTTGGGGGCTGTGTCTGGAAACTGTTGGTACCAAGAGACAGCATTATATTTTCCAATGTCATTGCTGGTTCCAGCACAGGAGATGGTGACCGTCTGTCCAGGAGACCCAGAGGCTGAAGGAGGCTGAGTCAGGGCAGCCTGGGCCCAGCACCCTGAAAAGAAGGGAAAACACACTCTGGT
>VMDO01038956.1:0-13064 GCA_007922755.1 Pedetes capensis
TCTATCATGCAATCTCCAGCTTCATTTCTGTCACCAAGACCATATTTTCCAACTACTGGGCCTTCTTCTTTGTTTCCAACCTTTGCATTCCAGTCACCAGTGATTATCAGTATGTCTTGATTGCATGTTTGATCTATTTCAGATTGCAGAAGCTGATAGAAGTCTTCCCTTTCTTCATTTGTGGCCTTAGTGGTGGGTGTATAAATTTGAATAATAGTCATATCTGCAATATGTTATAACTCTCTGATTCACCTAAAATCATTTCTTTTTCCCTTTGACTGTCCTCCCCACTAAAAATCTCTATACCTGCTTGCTTTATGTCTTAAATCTCATTGTAGTTTGAATTTGAAAATGTCTCCCTTGTGTTTTTCTTAGTTCTAAGTCAGCTTGATAATTAACTCGAGAGTATGCACCATTTAGTTCAGTCTGGCTTGAGGTACTTCAACAGCCAGATGAACAGACAAAATAGCATATAACCAATTAAACAAACTCATGAGAAACTAAAAGAAAATATAATAGTTACATTAAAACAGAGTGCCTTTTAGATGTTTAGGCCAAGCTGATATCATGAAAACAATGTGCAAACATAAGTCCATGTAGATAATACATTTATATATAAAATAGAAAAAAGGAGCCATATTTTTATTATTATTTCCTCCATAGTATGACATTTTATTGATTATTTCCTCCTTAGTAAGACATTTTAAATCCTACATCAGTATTTCAAAGGTACAGCTTGTTTTGCATTTACAATTCAAAGACAAAGTGCTAAACTGAAAACTCCAGGGTGGACATCTAAGTGAAACAAAAGGTCATTTACATTTCAAAGGCAAGAGTGTAACCTGAATCTCATAAGGGCTTCTTAAGCATCCACCCAGTGAAAACAAATAAGTCAAAAGGTGAGACTTGTTTCAGAGACATAAGGTGATTACCTTTCCCTAATTTAAAAGCTAATCAGCAGAAAGGAACATGCCCCTACTAATGAAAGTTTTTCTTTGCAATTTTTATTTTTAAGCTGATTTCTTTTCACTTTCTAATTTCCAAGTATTTTTGCTTAAAAAATAGATCTAATTGTAGGATAATAATAATAAATAATAAAGAATAAAGAATGCTGTTTAAAGGCCAATTTCTCCATCACTTAGCTTATACTGCTGCCAGGCCAAGTTTACAGAAAAAGATTCAATTTATTCCAATTTTCATTAGGATACATCCCAAAAGGAGATTCTGAGGCAATGACATTTGAATTTTTGTGAAAGAGAGGACAACATGTCCTGGGAGACAGATGTCCCTGTCTTTACCTAGGTAGTCTAAGAGAAGTACTCCTTTGCGGTATCCCCATTGGAGACCTCAGTTTTTATGGCCATCCATCTCCCATCAGTCTGAGAACTTGGTATAGCTGGCTTGCTCAAGCTCTTATCTATGTTAGATGTCCTTCTTTTCTTGAACAATTTGACTTCCGACCTAAGAGGAACTGTAAGAATCTGAACACGGCCAGGGCAGAAAAGCTATGGGGTTCATTGAGTTTTATATCCTACACTGTAAACAGGAGTTGGAGGCTAATTCCTCTGGTCTGCATAAGAAAACAAAGAAAACAGAAGGGATGCTTGATGAGATCTAGGATATTGTGAAGGCAGGGAAGGCAAGGCTGCTGCTGCACTCATACCATTAAGGCGTGTGAGATGGAGTTTGCCTATTGGCATAAGCAGTGTAGAGGAAAGAGGTGTGACCTACTCCACATAGCAGGAGAGCCTAAATCTCTGAGTTTACCCAAGACCATGCTGCATGGAAGAAGGAAAATGAAGTTAAGCTGTTATTAACATCTGGTCTCATGGAAGGTATCATGAGCAACAGGAAGATAAGGAACCTTACTTTCCCCAGAAGCAGATTGGAAGTTATGGTTGAGGTCAGGCAGAGAGGATGCAAAATGAAATGCCAAAGTAGGAGTGAAATGGCCTCTTGGAAACGTATCCAGGGAAGAAATATTTGAAGACAGGTAGAAGGTGAAGCTGCCAGAGTCTCCTTCCTGTCATGGACAATAGCACACAGGCAGGGGAGAGAAGAGACAAAGTTCTTGGAAGATAATTCTTTTCCTCTCTCTTCTGGTTCAAACCCCAAACAGCATCTACCTGTTGGTATCAGGAAAGCCTAAACCTTGGGTTCCCACAAGGTAGAGTCTTGGATATAAATAGGAATATAGGAAAGGAAGAGCTTAGGGGAATTTGAGAGAGGTGAGCAGAACAAGATAAAGAACTCCACCTCTCCAAAACCTGAATGTTAAAATTAAGGAGGCATGAGGCAAGGTTCAGCATATGGCCATTTCTATAGTGTCTAGGGGATTTGGAGGGGCTGGGATTTAGCTCAGTTGGTAGAGCACTGCTCTGCAGTCTCTGAGGTCCTGAGTTCGATCCCCAGCACCACAAAAATGGGAGAAGGACGTGGCCACCCACTCCCTAGGCAATCCCGAAAAAATCAGCCATTGAAAACTCTATAAGGGTCGCTAGGAATCAGACACGACTTGACGGCACCTAACAACAACAAGAGGATTTGGGTCGGAGAGAGGAAAGGCTACATTAAATTTGAAGAGGAAGAAAAGAAGTAAGTTCATCCTCATGGTAATGGTGCTTTAAGGCTGGAAAAATGAGGCTTTTGGAATATGCAAGCATATAGCTTTTGCTACCAGCCAAAAATCGCCCCAGATTTCCAGGCTTGGTTTCCCAAGAAAAACAGTAGAGTTTCTATAGCTGGAAAGACAAAGATACTAGGCAAGAAGTAAGGCAAAGAACCAGACATGCTCACCACTTTTGCTTCAATCTCAAATCCCAGATGAGTCACCCAAAACGTCAGCAGTGGTACAGCAGAGAGAGGCAGCTCAGTGTTGTCACCTAGCCTGAGGAGTTCCCCTAGTTTGGAGCTCTACTCAGGTTAAGCCAGGTCCTTGGATTCATTGCATATAAGAATTTTAGGATGAGTCAGAGAGAGTGAAACAAAGTTACAGAGTTTATTAAGTACACAGCTTAGAAAAAATGAGAGTGCCGGGAGAGAGAGAGAGAGAGAGAGAGAGAGAGAGAGAGAGAGAGATCCAAAATATTGATGATGGCTTCCCAAGAGAGGAAAGAAGGAAAGGAAAGAAGTCTTTTTCTTTTTTCTTTTTCTTTTGTGATGCCTGTGCATGCTAGGCAAGTGCTCTACCATTGAGCTGCACCCTGTTTCCTTTCTGCATTTCAAAAATGTATTATTTGAATAAATATTGTAACAAATACTGTTTCACAATTAACTGCATCTTTTAGAAGCACTTCACATCATTATTTAGACATTGCATGATCTACCAAAAAACACACAAGCCAAAATTTTGCCACAATTAACTTCCTATTCTCTGCAATGGGTTCTGGATCCATACCATAGATGTAGAGATATTTTGAAGTATTTGCCAAATGAAGAAAGTATAAAAACATCTTTGTGTTTCCATTTGAGGTGAATTAGATGAACTACAACTACATTTTTAGGGGAGAGGCATTATTATCACCATTACCTATCATGGTCTTTATAGGAAATCATTGGAAATGATGCTATAGGGTTGGGGTGCATCCAGGCCAGTAAAAAAAAAGGAAAGAAGAAAGGCACTATATTTCATATTGTATATTTATTTAAATACTAGTTAAATATGAAGAGGTGTGACAAAATGCAGGGGCTCTCTCTTCAGGTTGTTCAAAACCTACCAGTTCATAATGTACCCTTGGGAAAAACAGGACTATTCAGTTAACTGATACAAGCACTGGGACAAAGTTTGTCTTTGGAACAGGTGGTGGTGGTGTCCTTAGGCACAGTGGAGTGGGAGGAAATGAAGAGACCACAGGAACCGTTGTAAAAGGCTTGGAGCGCCCTCTGCTGGAACAATTGGTAAAGGAGCAGTAGTGAAGGAAGCACCCTACCTCCAAGGTGGTAGGAATAGAAGCAAATTACTCTCTCTAAAAATTAGCTTTGACACTAGCTTAAAGGGACGCTGACTTTATTTTGGGGCCCTTAAATATCTGTCACTTTTCCTTCTTCTTCACTTAATCTTTGGCAAAAGATTGAGAAGCAATACTGGAAGGGGAACTGGGAAGACAAGTTTGGAGAACTACTATAAGCAGTTGTAGAGAGCAGGGCCTGTCAGGAAAAAAACCACTGGAGACAGGGCTCCACTTAAAGTGATAGTCTTTTTTTTCTACTAGTCATTGACTGTTGCTGGGTAGAAAACAAATAGTAGCATTGTTCCTGCAAGATTGGGCAGGAAATGCCTTCTGGCATCAATTTGGCAACTAGAGGCCTAACAGAGCTAACCAACCAGCAAGGGACTACAAGCTTGAAAGCCCCAATCAGGGGTTTCATAGGGCAAAGCCCCCATGCTATCCAACTGAGATGGCCGGTGCAGTTGCAGATACAATATACTGCTAGTGAGCTAACACGGGGGGCGTTGCCCAGCTTTCTCTCTGAGGACCCCAGGCTATACATCAGGGGCTCTGTTCTGGTTACTTTTACTTTCCTTTTTCCTCCCCATTATCACTTTTCTCAATGTTCAACTTTCAGTCTTGTTTACCTTGTGTGGTTTCTCAAATTCAACTCTTTGATTTGTTGATCTTTGGAGACACTACACAGTAGGGCCAAGGAAGACCTCAGGACTCTCTCTGGCAGCAATACTTTTCCTTCTTCTTTAGTAATCTTTGCTTTATACTAGGAAAAAGCATGATTTTCATTCCTTGGTAGACCCCTTAAGAGATGTGGTCTCAAGGAAGGGCATAGCATCACTTTAAAATACTGATGCCCGAAAATTTCATGATAGCTTAGAGTTATATTGATTGTATCACTTTTGGAAAGTAATTTAGTTTCTCTCTACTGTGCCTAATTTTAAAATAAAGATGACAGTAACAATCCCAAACTCTTTGATATCAGGCATGTAAACAAGAAGACAATAGACATGAAACAAATTTTCAAATGCTACATATCCTTCTCATAGCTAAAATCCCAGAATTAACAGATAGCTGTGTTCCCAGGTCAACACAGTGTCAGGCCCTGGCAACCCAGTGATGAATAAAACACAATGCTCTTCTCCCTGCCACAAGCCACAGTCCAATAGCTCACTGGGGAAACTAATGACACAAATAGTAACAAAAAACATGGCAAATTATATAAATGAAGAATGTTTTGGAAGACTATGAGGACACAAAATTTTCTGAATGATCAGGAAACGATTTAAAAAAGTTCTATCTGAGCTGGGTCATAAAGGATAAGATACTTGCCAGTATATGTTTATTTGATTAATGGTTATCAATAGAAACTCTCTTCCATTTTTTAAAAGTACATAATAATCAAGAGAGCAGAATGTTAGCCTAGTTGTAGTGTATTTCAGGAAAGTCTCGACTTCTAGACTCAATCCTCCTGCCTCAGCCTTCCCAGTAACTGGGACTATTGGTATGCCACTGTGCCTGTCAAATTTTTTAGATTCCACAAATGAGTGAGATCATGTGGTATCTGTCATGCTCTGCCTACCTTATTTCACTTTTAACATAAAATCCAGTTATATTATGCCATCCCAAATAACAGAATTTTATTCTTTTCTATGGCTAAATAGTGTTATTTTGTATGTGTATACCACATTTTAGAAATCCATTTGTCACAGTATTTTGATGGACAGTTGTGTGTAGTTCAGCAAGCACATTCTTAGAGGAGGAAAAAAAGAGAATAGTTTTTGGAAATATTTGTTGTATTTTTTACAAAGAGTTTCAAAACACTATGAATAGCAGAGAAGCACTGACATAGTGCTGGGCCTGGTACAGTGCTGGGAAGTGTTTCCTTCTGTTATACGTAGGATCACTATGACTCAGACCTGACTCTATGGCACCTAACAACAACATATTTATTTTAGTGGTATTTAATATTATTTTGATCTGTAATTACATATGATAAGAAGAATCATGAAATTTTCAGTGTGCAGGCCTCTAAAAATTTTAGTCTGGCCTTGTATATTTTGGTGAATGGGATAATGTAATTCTTTATGCCATCTGCCCTTATTTTAATCACTAAATCATGTAATAATTAACTGTGACAATTAACTTGGCATCAAGTTAATTGATTGCATGTAGATATTGTTTGAAGACATCTATTTCAAGTTCAACATATTCTAATATATTACAAAATTACTATTGTTTCTATTAAATCAGGATATTTGAAAGACTAGGAATGTAGCTCAGTGGTAGAGTGCTTGTCTAAGCATGTGTGAGGCCTTAGGTTCATCCCAGCACTCAAAAAAAAAAAGTATTCATATGTGAAAAAAAGAAATCAGCCTCCTATACACACTATTTACAACATGTCTCACTATGTGAGGATATTTTTGTTTTTCAATGTGGGGATTAAACTCAGACCCTTATGCTTGCTAGGAATATGCTACCAAGGAGCTACACCTCCAGCTTAAAAATATTCTTTAAAATTTGTCTAAGGTTATTGCTTTCTACTCTTCCTTCCCAAAGTTTCTCCTATTCATTGATTTCTTATGAACCAATTTTTGCTTTGCTGTTTTTAAATCTATATATTTCCATTTTTTGTTTATCTCCCTTTGTTAGTAAATGAAGCACAGAGTAATACAGCATTGACTTTTTCCACTATGCATTCATCACATCGCTTCTGGCAACACTTTCATCAACCCACAAAGTTTATGGAGACTTATGGCTATATGTAGTAAAACTCAAATACATATTTGATTATATTCCCTTATTTTTCCAATATACTTATGAAGTTCTGTTGTTTATCTTCTCCCCCTTTATCTCTCTACATTGACTCTCCTCCCCATCCTACCTTCTGCAATCTTCTCTTCCCTCAGATCGTTCCCTTCCTCCTTCTACTCTTTATATTGTCCCTTCTTTACTAAATTTAATTGTGCATTTTTTACATATCAACTTATGTACAGGATTTTTTCTTCCTTTAGTATTCAGCTCCCACATATGAGTGAGAACATATGGTATTTCTCTTTTTGAGCTTGTGTTCGATTGCTTAAGATAATGTTCTCCAGTTCCATCCATTTTGCTGCAAATGATATTATTTCATTATTTTATTGCTGAGTAGTATTCCATTGTTTATATGTTCCAATAATTTTTTAAGCCATTTTTCTGTTGATGGGCATCTTGGCTGGTTCCATATCCTTACTACTGTGAAAAGTGCTGTGGTGAATATGGAGATGCAGGTGTCTCTGTGGCATGATGACTTGTCTCCTTTTGGGTATATTCCCAGTAGTGGTATAGCTGGGACATATGGCAGTTCTATTTTTAGTTTTCTGAGTTATCTCCATATTGATTTCCAAAATGGTTGAACCAATTTACAACCCCACTAGCAGTTTAAGAGGGTTGGTTCCCTTTTCTCCACAACCTCGCCAGCATTTGTTATTATTTGCTTTGTTGATTTTGGCCATTCTTACTAGAGTTTGATGGAATCTCAGAGTTGTTTTGATTTGCATTTCCCTAATGGCTTGGGATATTGAGCATTTTTTCATGTGCTTCATAGCCTTGTGAACTACTCCACTTGAGAACGTCTGTTTAGTTCCTTTGCCCATTTGTGTATTGGATTATTTGTTGTCTTGGGATTTGCTTTCTTGAGTTCTTTGTAAATTCTAAAAATTAGTCCTCCATCAGATGTGTAGGATTCAAGGATTTTCTCCCATTCAGTGGGCTCTTCCTTAACTCTGTTGATTGTTTCCTTTTTTGTACCAAAGCTTTTTAATTTCATGTAATTCTCTTTGTCTATTCTTGATGCAATTTCCAGAGCAATTGGAGTCTTATTAAGGAAATGCTTTCCTATGCCTATGTGTTGGAGCATGTTATCTATCTTTTCTTCTAATAATTTTAAGGTTTCTGGTTTTATATTGAGGTCTTTTATCCATTTCAAATTAGCTCCTGTGCAGCTTGAGAGATGCAGGTCTTTTTCATTTTCCTGCAGATGGAAATCCAAGTTTCCCAGCATCATTTGTTGAAGAGGCTATCTTTCTCCAATTTGTGTGCTTAGCTCCTTTGTCAAAGGTCAGGTGGCTATAGATGTGTGGGTATATCTCTGTTTTGCTTTTTGTTTTTAAAAACAAGCAGAGAACATGCTGTTTTTGAGAAGAGGTATTGAGGATTGAATGCAGGACTCTGAACATAGTAAGTATGTGCTCTATGACTGAGTTCACCCCAGCTCGAAGAATATGGCTATTTAGTCCATCCACTGAGCATTTCCTTTGGTCACACACCATTTTCAGATTGTTTTTGGTATTCATTTTCTTCATTTACTTAATTGCAGTACCAGGAATTAAATCCAGGGCCTTGCACATGTTAGGCAAGCACTTTACTACTTAGCTACCCTCCCAGGCTTTGATGTTCATTTTAATGAGGCTTTGCATCTATATAAATGTGACTGACTAGTAAGAATATTACAGAATTGAAGTATAGATGCCTTAGTCTTGCCCTTCCTCCATCTTCCACATTGAAGTTAGAAGGATTTAATCTTAAACAGAAATTTAATTCTTATCCTCTATATAAAATCTTCAATGGCTTCTCATTGTTCACAGGGAAAAACCTAAGTTATTTGATTTCACCTTTTTAAAATAAAATTACTTTTTATTCGGCCATTATTCATGTTTTAATCTTCTTTTATTTTCTGAGACAGGAAGTCTGAAAAAGCACGTGTTTGATCTGAGGCTAATGGGTCAGGCACGTGGTTCTGAGGGACTCTTGAGTCAAGTCTGGCTTGGGACTCTGGGTACAAATGTTTGGGAGAGTTCTATTATGATTTGCATAAGGAACTTTATGATTTGCAAGTACTGACCACTTTGATGCCCCCCACACCACCAGGGAGATTTCTAGCTGACTAGTCTTTTTGTGAACTATAAGTGTGCTCTGGATTAATGTAATGGTTTTCCTTGTGTCTACTTCATTTTTAAGGATCTACTGCTTCTGCTTGTTTTCTGTCCTTTTTTCTTTTTCTTCTAAAAGCTGTTTTTTCAAGGTCTTTTCTCAGTTAGACCTAGTTGAAATATCAGCATCTTAAGAGTTAATCTGAGCTGGGTGCGGTGGTGCCCATCTATAATTCCAGAGACTAAAGAGGTGGAGACAAGAGGAGCACAAGTTTGAGGCCAGAGACGGCCTGTGTAATTTAGTGAGACTCTGTGTCAAAAAACAAAACAAAACAAAACAATATAAATGTATAGATATATAAAAAAGAACAATCAGGCTTATCTAAGAGGGGAAAATATAAATAGAGTAGAAAGAAGCAGGAGGGGTCTAGCAGGGCAGAGCAAAGATTGTGGCAAGGGAATGGGAGGGAAAATAATACAGAAGTTTAAAAGGGGAGAGGACATCTCAAGTTACATGGTGCAACTACGTGAATGCATGAGAAAAAAATGGGAATATAACCTATAATTGCATGTGATTTTTACCACATATTATAGGGTTTCGTAAATTATGTAAGTTGATGTAAGTGTACCCAAAAATGCTGTAATAGGTGCAAATGAAAATAACAAGAGCCATACTTCTCTGTACCCCACCAACATTTATTAATAAAAAATAAAATAAAATAAAAATAAAAAGTAAAAACTGTGCTGGCAGTGCAGCTCAGTGGTCGAGCACTTGCAAAGCATGTGTGAGACCCTGGGTTCAACTCTCAGTTAGCCAAAAAAAGTTAATCTCAAAATTGAGATTGAAAGAAAAAATTAGTCATTTTAAAACCAACCCTTTTCTGTCTATTGCCAGTAGAGGCTTTCAGGAGGGATAAAAGCCCATTTCAAACATATATATAACAATATACCTAGGACAAAAAACAGGTGATCTTAATTTGTTTTGATCTGTCATAGATAAAAGTTAAATTTAACTGTCCAATAATAGACCTGGTAAATGTATACTGCTTTCAGTATTCTCAACATCTTAAGATTTATTTAAAAAATAGTATGCCTGGAATGATTAAAAGATGTTTCATAAAATGTTAAACTACTCTGAAGCACCATGGAGAAATATGATCTAATTTACTGACAAACATTTTAGAGGGACAATAGATACTTTCCCTAAAGTGCAGTTTCTTCAAATATGGGCCAATAATTTAGGCTGTAAATTTTCCTTCTCAGAAATACTTTTATGTGTACAATTATTAAATATAAAGTTTTACTAAAGCTACTATACATATAAAAATAAAAAGCATATATGTATATCAAAATCTTTGTGTTAAATTTGCATGGTATACAATTTCCTGTTCATAATAGGTTATAGACCAATGCCAGCTCAGGTGAACAGTGCCAGTCAGGATTTAGGTAAACTTTTTTTGTGTGTGTGGTTGGGGTTTGAACCCAGGGCCTTGCACTTGCATGCTTTGCAAGTGCTGTACCACTGAACTGCACCCCCAGCCCATTTTTTTACTTTTTTGAGGCAGAGTCTCACTAAGTTATGCAGACTGCCTCTGGTCTCGAACTTGTGATCCTCCTGCCTCCGCCTCCCGAGCCGCTGGGATTACAGACATGCGCCACCACGCCTGGTTTAGGATTTAGGTAAACTTTTATATTACTCTGTATCTAATAGGTCAAAGGGATATATTATTAAATCTTATGAGTAAGGGAGAGAACTGATATTTTGCATTTGAGGGGTGACTAAATTGCTAGAGTGTGATTTTGTTGGTTGATCAGAGAAATTTCTAGACTGCTTTGTAATAAGCAAATTTAAGATGAGGACTTGGGGCATAAGAGGACAGAATTTGGAGATGGGGCTCATGTGCAGAGAGAGTTTTTGCATGGCTTCTAGGCTTTACTCCATGTGAGGATGTTGGGGATAGACATATACTTTGCAGATATTCTAACATTATGGTATTTTTGCCAGCGAGATAGTCACCTTTCCACTTAAAATTGCCTTTCACCATTAATTCATTGCTGATAGATATTATTATAAACCAAATTTTATAAATCAAATATTATAAACAATGTTATGAGGTCAAATATTTTAATTTTTAATTTGCTATGCATACAGGCATAATTGTGAATACCTATCAAGTTATCGAGGTAGAGCAAATATTATTTACAAAATCAATGCTAGCTGGGCACCTTGGGGTGCACCTATAATTTCAGCAACTAGGGAGGATGAAGCAGGAAGATCATGAGTTCAAGGCCAGAGGCAGCCTTCACAACTTAGTGAGACACTATCTCAAACTAAAAAATAAAACAGGGGAATGCGCTGGGGTTTAGCTCAGTTGGCAGACCACTGTAGGGAACTCTCTGAGAACCCAGGGTCGATCTCTAGCATCACAAAAATGGGAGAAGGACAAGAAGGATGTGGCAATCCACTCCTGAAGCAATCCCTAAAGAATCAGCCATTGAAAACACTATGAGTCTGAAAGGACTCAATGGCACCTAACAACAACATAGGTGCAGCTCACCAGCAGAGCACTTGCCTAGCATGTGCAAGGCTCTGGGTTCAACACCCCCAGTACTAAAAAACAAAACAAAAGAAAACAACAAGAACAAAAAACAATGTTGGATATGAATTCTCTGCTTATTGGATCATTGAGTTCAGTTTTTTTTTTTTTTTATGCTTGTTGTTGTTAGGTGCCATCGAGTCGTGTCCGACTCATAGCGACCCTCATAGGGTTTTCAATGGCAGATTGTTTCGGGATTGCCTTGGGAGTGGGTTGCCATGTCCTTCTCCCATTTTTGCGGTGCTGGAATCGAACTTGGGACCTCAGAGACTGCAGAGCGGCGCTCTACCAACTGAGCTAAATCCCAGCCCCTTTTTATGCTTAGAGTAAATATAAATTATAAAATAAAATAAAAATAAAAATTATTTCTGTGATATATGTACTGTCGCACTGTATATCCGTCCATTATTGTTGTTGTTGTTGTTAGATGCCATCGAGTCCTGTCTGACTCATAGTGACCCTGAAAGGGTTTTCAGTGGTTGATTGCTTTCAGGATTGTTTTGAGAGTGGATTGCCAGATCCTTCTCCCATTTTTGTTGTGCTGGGAATCGAACCTGGGACCTCAGAGACTGCAGAGCAGCGCTCTACCAACTGAACTAAATCCCAACCCCATCCATCCATTATTGTTGTTGTTGTTAGGTGCCGTCGAGTCGAGTCTGACTCATAGCGACTCTATGTACAGCAGATCGAAACACTTGCCGATTCTGTGCCAGGCAAACCATCTTACTGATGTTTAAGCCCATTGTTGCAGACACTGTGTCAATCCATCTGGTGGAGGGTTTTCCTCTTTTGCATTGACCTGCTACTCTCCCTAACATGATGTCCTTCTCCAGGGATTGATCTCTCCTGACTACATGTCTGAAATATGTAAGATGCAGTCTGGCAATTCTTGCTTCCAAGGAGCACTCTGGTTGCACTTCTTCAAGGACAGATCTGTTGGTTCTTTTGGCAGTCCATGGTACATTCAATAGACATCTCCAGCACCACAATTAAAAAGCATCAATTCTTTTTCTGTCTCTCTTGTTCAATGTCCACCTTTCACAACCATATGATGCCACTGAAAATACCATGGCATGAGTCAGACGCACCTTCATCTTCAATGTGACATCTTTGCTTTTCAATACTCTAAAGAGATCTTTTGCCACAGCTTTTCCTAGAGCAATGCATCTTTGGATTTCTTGACTGCTGCTTCCACGGGTGTTGATCATAGAGCCAAGCAAAGCAAAATCTTGGACAACCTCAATCTTTTCTCCATTTAATGTGAAATTGTGTGCTGACCCAGTTGTAAGGATTTTTGTTTTGTTGATGTTTAGTCGTAACCCATATTGAAGGCTATGATCTTTGATCTTCATCAGTAAATGTTTTAAATCCTCTTCATTTTCAGCAAGCAGAGTTGTGTCATCTGCATAATGCGGGTTGTTAATGAGTCTTCCTCCAATCTTGATGCCACGTTCTTCCTCATAAAGTCCAGCTTCTCGGATTATTTGCTCAGCATATAAATTGAAGAGATAGGGTGAAAGTATACAGCCCTGACGCACACCTTTCTCAACTTTAAACCACTCAGTGTTTCCTTGTTCTATTCGAACAACTGCCTCCTGGTTCATGTACAGATT
>VMDO01038957.1:0-13063 GCA_007922755.1 Pedetes capensis
GAGGTCTGAACTATTCTCTTGGAGACCTTTCCCATAGTCAGGCATCCCATTATGTCAATAGGAGCTTCCTCTGTAGCCTACCCTAGGATGGGCAGATAGTAGATTGTGTAAGCAAATGAGTGAAATTTCCAAAGCCATTTGGCTCTGCAAGGAAGTGGGGAAGAGGGGTCCGTATTTTCTCTTGTTGGGAGGCCCTGAAAGATATGGCCACTGTAGCTTTGGTCTTGAGTCCAATTTAAGAGAGGTTTCAAAATAGAATAACCCCAAATACCACCCAACTGTCGCTAAATATAGTCTAAAAGAATGCAGGCCCTTCTCAATTCTCCCAATCACCTAGACAAAGAAATGCTCCATCAGAGCGCAGCCAAGGTCTCTGAATTCATCCAACTTGCTCATGGGCTCAAGTTTCTCAAAGCACCCCCACCTACATTTCCAGTAGTTCTGAAACATATGTCAAAAGATGGTCACTCTTGCCATCTCTCCAGTGACATCAATTCACATCAAGACCGGTGAATTTAGTGAGTATGAACTTTATTGCGATTTAGCTTGTGTAAGGCAGTTTGGTAAAGGCACAGCAAAAGTTATACAGATTGCAAGACATGGTAGAAAATGAGCAAGCTAAGAAAACTAAAAAATATAATAGTAAATGAAGTCATGCTGTACTAGACTAAGTTCTATAACTATGCTCCTTTTTTGCCATGGCAGAAGCACTGAAATATTGTTGGAGGTGGAGATTTGGGGGAGGATTAGGAAAGACTTCATGAAGGAGATGGCATTTATGTTGGGCCTTGAAGGAAGGGTAGAATTTTGATAGATGGAGATGGTGGGAGGAACATTTTATAATGACTGACTCTAGAGAAAATTCTGTAGAAGTACTGAAAAACAAGAGAGCAAACAGCCCCGGGAAGTGAAGCTTCCCAACTGAGAGAAAAGCCTGAGGAGTTGGGGCTCGGACCCCAAGTCTCAAGCTCCCCACTGGGGTCTTCAGTACCAATGATATCAGGAGGCACAGGACAAGGGGCTTGTTTGTAAACTTAGCAGCAGCAAGAGGTTTCACGTTGCAGTCAGGGGCCCCAGCCTGGCTGTCCCATTTCCCAAATGGATTCTTTTATACTTTCAATGTGTGTGATACTCAACTGGTCCTTACTCTTGCCCACTGACTGCCTGGACGGTAGTTCATGCGCACCTACATGCGCGTGTGTGAGTGTAGGTGTGTGTGGATGGGTGGGAAACCGAGGCTTTGTCTCCCACTGCAGCTTCTCGCACTTTTCCCTCTTGTGGCCCACAGTCGTCTTCCATTGAGCTGAGGTTCAGGCCTTTCTCACCATCTAGACCTCACTGAACTCCAGCTCTTGATTAAGCACCTAGGACGCTTCCTCAACATGAAGGTAAGACTTACTGTGGGGGGTGACTACACTTTCTGGAGGTGGTGGTGGTGGTGGCAGCGGTGGTAAGAGCCGGAGACTTTAAGGGCAGCTCTGGCTGCTGGGTGAAATGCTGTTGGTAAATCTGTAGTGTTTGTGAGGAGCTGGGGTGTCAGGCTAGACCAGCTTGGCCTTGATCACCCCTCCTCCTTCCTCAACATGCCCTACAGGGGAGATAACATTGAGCAACTGAGAACAGTAGAAACATGTAGGTTTTCCAGGCTGTTATTACTGTTAGCATGAATCTCACCCCCGGAAGCCCCAAAGATGTGTTCTGGGAAAATGTGTACGATCTCCAGATAGGACTGTCACCTCCCCCTGTTCAGCTGCTGGAGGTATATAGGTTATGTAGCTACTGATGCTACTTGGATCGGGAGGTATGGGAAACTTATCAGAAGAGAGGAAAAGTTAATAATTGTGAATTTCTTTCTTTCAGTGATTGTGAATCTTAGCTAAGAACTAGCACCTGACATGACATAAAAGGATGGAAAGCTCTGTCAGGATTCTCTGCGATTGGAGATTTAGAGCTCAGTGAGATCATCGCTGGAAATAACCTTGAAGCTGATATGGCCTTGCTTGACTTTGGCATTTGGGCCACCCTTCTTACGCAGGTACAGAGACTTCAGATCACGACAGTCGCTGGGGTCAGCATCCAGAGTAACCTGCCCCAAGAACTGATCACAGAATTTTCGGCTGTTCCAGACCTAGAGAGATAAATCAAGGGAGCAAAGATGAGCAATCATCTGGGAGATTGGCACTTGCCTGATGACATGTAGAACCTAATGGTGAGAAAAAAACAAAACAAAACAAAACAAACAAACAAAAAAAACAAACCTCTTATTTTTTTAATTTTTATTTTTTAATTTATTCTTCTGGTACTGAGGGTTGAATTCAGAACCTTCTGTATACTTTTCAAGTGCTCTACCACTGAGCTGCACCCCTTGTTGTTGCTGTTATTTGGTGCTGTCGAGTCAGTGTCCTACCCATAGTGACCCTACACACAACAGGTGAAACACTATTGTCAGTGCTTCTCTGCTATTCATAGGGTTTTCAATGGCTGATTGGTTTTTGGAAGCGGATTGCCGCGTCATTCTCCCAAGCCTATAGCACCTGGTATTCCCAGGTGGTTTTCCGTCCAAGTACTAACCAGGTTTAACCCTGCTTAGCTTCTGAGATCTGAAGGGATCGGATGCCACAGTGGTATGGCTGCAGGCAAGCTGCACCCCTAGCTCTTTTAAATTTTTTTTATGTTGAGACAGGGTCTCACTAAGTTATGCAGGCTGCCTCTGGCCTCAAACCTGTAATGTTCCTTCTTCCTGCCTCTGCCTCCTGATTTGCTGGAGTTACAGGTGTGCACCACCATTCCGGCCCTATTTTTAATTTTTTTTATCTATTTACTTATCTATTTTTGTGGTACTAGAGAGCTGAACCCAGGGCTTCACACATATTTTGCAAGGGCTGTACCCCTGAGCTGCACCTCAGCCCGTTTTTCAAATTTTTTATCTTGAGATAGGGTCTTGCTAAGTTACACAGGCTGCCTCTGGCCTTGAACCTGCAATCCTCCTGCCTCTACCTCCCAAGTCACTGCGAACAGAGGCATGCACCACTGCACCTGGCCTGAAAATAAAATCTCTTTTAAAAGCCAGTGACTATTTTGTCCTTTCCTGATAGCCCTTTGGCTGAGAAGAGGATATCTCAAAGAATAGAGATGAAAAGCCAATGAGCATAACTCAGGATCATCCCTGATTTGTGAGCTAGTTACCTCAAGGCAGCTGGGCAGAAGTACTAAGTTAGAAATACTGCTACAGTATAAGGGTTCATCCTGACCTAGCAATGTAAGGGTCATCTGAACTGGCACATGCTTCCTCATGGGATTTTTACAGTACATATGGTCACAAGTATATTCGTGAGTATGTGGGCTTCTGCCTACAACAAAATAAATACAAGAGAATTAGAGTAGAAATGAATATGGAGCCTGGTGACTTTACTTACAAGTATTTTTGAGTACAAAACAAGTAAAAACTAGGATAACTTTTGCTATGCATCCTAAACATATGTGAGGTATTTGGCATAATCTAGTGTGTGGTAGAGAATATGAGCTCCCTCGGGGCCCTTGTTCACATTCTTACCTGGATGATAATGGGAATGTCAGTGGTCCTTCTGTAGAAAATGGCCTGGGTGTCAAAAATGGCATGTACAGTATTCTTCTGGACAGGGGAACGGACTTCCTCCTTTCCACACTTGATGACCAAATATGGGTTTACAGCTGGGACAAAATGACATTTGTTTTACCACAGTGATTAAAGTTCCCTTTCTAGGTAGGCAAGAATCTATCTCATAAAGCCAAATCTGGGACTTCCAACATAACACTTGAGCACCCGAATGACTTAAAAACTCAACACTTTTGCTCCTCTCTCCCTTACCTTTTCCATATTTCATATAGAAATCCATAGATAAATATCCTGTAGACCTTGCAAAAAGTTGTTTACATCCTACTCTCTACCGTGGTTGACATCCTTTCTGACTTCTCTAGACTGACAACACCATTGGACAGAATCATTTCTGATCAGCTTTTTTAACCATACATGAGACTGGACTTTGCTTTCCCAGGCACCCCCACAGTTCTTACTTTCATTGGCGTACTTCTTCTCCAGGCCCTCAGCGCTGTGAACAGTGATCTGGGTAACTACCTTGGGGTAGCCACGAGCCAGATTCCAGCAAGACATCTTGGGCATGTCCATGGTCAGCTCTCTAGAATATCAGAAAGAAGATGTGTCATCTGATGATAATCATCCTTTCATGGATGGGCCTGCCAAAGCAAACGTCATTACTGAATAGCATAGAAGGCTGGGTGACCTAGACTGTTCCTCCTCAGATGTGGCCTATATTTTATGAATATGGTTTCCTTCCCTCTGATTTTAAGGAGCAGCCGATAAAGATCAGAGTAGGCAGAGCCGGGGTGCAAGGTAGCTTTGGTGACCCAGTACTGAAATGCAATAGAGGAGCATTGATGAGTGCCAGCAGTTTGAGAAAAGACAGTCATCCAGAGAACAGAAGATAAAATATAAATGGAAGAGCTTAGGCTATAGGCCCCTTCCTCTTAAATGGCAGTTCAGTTTTCTGAAGCTCAGTCCTTTACTGGAATTTCACATAACCCCACTTGAAGAAACATTTCAACTACTGTGTTTTCAATTATTTAGGTTTGACTTGAAAAAGTTGTATTGAGTGCACACATAGAGGAAAATGAGTCAAAAAGTTTAGGAGTGGAGGTAAAGAAGAGAACAAGGGTTTGAAGGTCTTGCCAAAGAAACTGCACCTGAGCTGTACAGGTACTTCAGAGAAGATTCTCAGTAGAAACTCGCTGGTACGGCCATGCTGGAACATGGTTGGGACAAGCACATAGTTGCCCTTCTTCAGATATTTGCTCAGAAACACGGTGCGTGTGTCAATATAGGTGGAAGTCCCAGCGCGCTCCTGGATATAGAGGTGGTGGAGGCGGAATCTGCGGTTTATCTCCACCTAGAAGTGGAACAGGATGATTTACTCCATTCTATTCAATCACAGCTTTTATGTTGGAAGATCCCGGGTCTTCTGTCTTCTTTATCCCTTCATAATTCCCCTAATCCTAAACAATTCTCATTTAGACTCGATTGCATTGATTCTCTCGGCTCCAAATACCCATTCTTACCTTGAAGAGCTCAAAGCCAATGATGTAATTGTCAGGTCTTCCCATCCGGCGGTAAGTGCGCACGTCCTTCTGTTGCAATGACATGATGACCTTGTGCCCATCCTCAGGCACAGTGAAAATGTACTAAGGGAAAGAGGCCACCAAAGAGCTAAGTTAGCACTCTCAGGTAAGCTAGCTTAAATTTTAGAGAATAAAACTCTCCACTGAGAAGCAGAGCCTTGGGTTAAGTTCTGGGTTTTACTATTGACCCAACAATGAGGACTTCAATAATTAATTTACTTGCTAAGTGTAGACCATTATACCTGCTTCTGTCTGTGTCATTCAGCATGTGCTGAGAGACAACTTCATTTTTAGGCCTTTGATGACAAAAAAGGTAAGCTATGTTTTAATAAGATCCTGATAAGTTATTAGTTTATTATTATTCCCTTGATTTTAAAAGTTGCATACAGGAAAATTCCAGAATTCATAAAGACAAAGCATTCTTATTTCATTCCACTGGAGAGTGCAGTAATGTCCTGGGATAGACTCATAATACCAGCCCTATATATGGCTTGTGGAAGGGCTGGATCCACTTCATTGGAGAATTTACACTTTGCGACTACCACTTTATGGATGTTATAGGCCTGTGCCAGAGCTTTCCAAACATCATTTGGGAAGTCACCTTGCAATTGGGAGATCAAAGTAAAAAGCTTCAGATTTTTTAGTCTTTCTCTATCTCTGTCTCTCCCTTTAGAAAGGAACAGAAAACAAATGTAGAAATAAGGCTCGCAAAGGTCAGTCCTGTCCATGTGCATACAAAAAGGCTATTTCCCCATTTTGGCATATGTATCTGATACTTAAAACATTTCCAGGGTTGTAAATGGGAGTGAGATAGGTTGAGAGTAAGAGGAACTTTTTTTGTCATTAGGGACAATTAAGATGGAAGGGGTGCAAGAAAAGTAAGAGTTAAATAAATCAGTGCTCCAGCCTTGTCCTCCAAAAGCCTGGCCAATGAGATCCTTGGAAATAAGAGACACACTCCTGGGCCATGAGGCAACAGTACAGTCAGAAATCTTGTCTCCTATGGGTTAGGTCTTTTGTAGCTCCTCATTTGGGTTATTATAAATTCAGGCTTTGGATGTTTGGAAATTTTAAATTTGGGGTGCACCTGGGCTTGACCACTGATGTGTCCCCTGGAATAGCATTGTAAAGGCAGATGGATGGATGGAATGGAGTCATTGACAGAGCAGTGACTCAAATCCTGAGAAAAATGACCTGGTTCCAGATGAGAAAAGGGAGGCATACCGATGGGGCTCGGGAGAGTCACTTCAATGAAAAAGATGATGGATATAGTAAATATGCATCCAAGAAAATAGTTGGACAGGAAGAATTGAGATAGCATCTAGAAGCAGATTCTCCCTTTCCAGTATGGAGCCATCACAAGGAAGCAGGAGCTAAGAGTTGTACCAAACAATCTGGAGAGGAGACAGGCAGCCAGAGAAGGTGACACAGATTTGATAATGTTGCCAAGGTACATCTCTGCAGAGACATAGCCTGCTGTGTTTTACAAGCATCATGGTCAGTCTCTAGGGATCCTAGTTGATGAACATTACACAATAGCTGCAAATGAAAGGTTTGATGCTAAAGATATACTCCAGAGAGGACCAAAGTAAGACCTAGGTTCCTATTGGCTGGACAACATGTAGATAAAGGACAATAATTGACTCTAACCTGGGGATTCTGCAGGAAAGTATCACGGTTGTTATAGCAGCCGCCTGAGCGGTTCATCAGAGGATCATCATCTACAGTCCAGCAGCCCAGCACTGACACCAGCTCCTTGCGGCCAAAAATAGGATTATTCACGTTGCGGCAGACATATACTTTATGAAAGTTGCGGCAAAAATCTTCCAGGCTCATCCTGAATGGAAGGTGTTCAGGAAAGAAATGAAGATGGTAGTTAATATTTACCTCTTGTAGTCGCACGTAGATGCCCAAATTCCCTTCATACAGAAAAGTTCTCACCAAAACTCTCCATCATCAGACATAATAAGGCCCATGTTCTTGCGATCTGCTACACTTAGTTGCTGCCACTCTTCAGAACTAAGAGCAAATGAAAAATAAAAAGATAATCCATCATGTTTACCATTGAGATCCTATAGTAAGCTGGGTGTGAAAGGTACAGAATGCATAAAGATCAGGCCTGCTTTATCTTACCTCTGGCTAGGTCACAGAACCCATGCCTAACTAGAGCTCACAGAGGTCACGGGGCATTGAGAGCGGGTCAGCAGTTTGGAGGGATGGGTTTGAAAGACCTACAGAGCTTTGGAGCTGCAGCAGTGAAAATGTAATGCCACTCACATTTCACTCCAGGGGCCACTCCATTCCTGTCTTCCCAAGGGGTTCCTCAGACGAATCATATACAGCTTCTCAGCACTGAAGACTTCCATTAGTCTTTCTCCAAGACGGATCTTGCAAATATCAGTCAGGGTATAGGTATGGCCCTTCAGTAGACCCCAATCAGTTTCAACTTCTTGTTCCTCCTGACTGGGAGACTGAGAGCAAAGAAAGATATACTGTATACTCTCGAATCTAAGCCACACCCAAGTCAAGTCTGCCCTGAGGTTTTGGCAATTCCTTAAACAGAAAAGCTAGTTCAGAATTCTAATCCTCTCCTTTTCTTTACCAGCTCCTTGTCCATAGGACAACTGAATAAATATGATAGTGAATTAAGAGAGCTCTGATAATGTTTCAGCTACAAGGGATGATAATGAGTATGACAAATAATAGGTAAATAATAAATAAATAAATAAAGCAATAAATTATTGTATTGTTTTTACAACATGCCCAATGGTTCTATAATTTTCCCCTAAACCAGCTCTTTACTGCAAATCTAATCTGTATCTGATTTTTTAGCCCTCTAAAATGGCTGAAAAGGTGTGGATTAGATTCAAGAGTATATATAAGGGCACAGGAATTAGAAGACCCCAGTCCTGGCTCCCCTTTTTCCTTGATTGGTTGATCCCAGTATGGTTGAAGCTCATTCTCCCTATGCACATAGAAGCTGGATCCTAACACCTAACCTTTCACAAAAGCAAGTGAAGTAGAGGAAATGGAAAATATAATATAAAAACTCACTTAAATAATTCATATTCACTAGGCCTGGTGGCGCATGCCTGTAATCCCAGCAACTAGGGAGGTAGAGGCAGGAGGATCGCAAGTTCAAGACCAGAGGCAGTCTGCATAATTTAGCAAGACCCTGTCTCAAAAAGGTAAAAAAAAGGGGGGGCTGAGGGTGCAGTTCAATGGTATAGCACTTACAAAGCATGCAAACTCGAGGCCCTAGGTTCAACCTTCACTTCTGAAAAAATACAATTCATATTCAAACTGTGGTACATTGATATGAACTGTGATAAAATTTGATGGGGCAGATTCATTCCTTGGAGAAGTAACTATAACCTCAACATCCAGGAGCTAAGACAAGAAGAATATTTTCCAGAGGCTATTTACACCAGCTAGGATATGGCACTGGCCCCCAGTGAAATGACTGGTTCAAAAGGATACAAAACTAAAGCTCCCTAGTCTCCATGACAGGGCTTTATGCCTATTTTAGCTTTCTGAGTTCCATTAATGGCTTTTTGTGGATCTCCAGGTTAAGGGTAATGTTCCCTACTAAATTTTGTAATCTCTTGTGTCAGGAGTAAGAACAGAGTGGTTGGTTTTGGTGAACACAAACCTCAATGGAGCAGCAGATCAGACCTCCTTTGATGAAGGTTTTGTACAGTTCTCCAAACAGCTTGTACTTCTCCTCAACAAGCTCCGTGTATCTTCCTTTCTGCATGTCAACAATTTCAGCCAATGTGCCCGTGAAGTCCACGATGATATCAGTAATGGTCAAACCATCCAGGGCTTCATAACAGCCTAGCAGCCTGGGGGCAAATGTGCAAGATCATATTTGTAAAAGTATTTTTCCAGGTCGAGAACATCATGTTCCCAAGAATTAAAACAGTTCCTTCTCATCCTTTACCAGCTGGCTTTTCTCTACATATGAAATGAGAGATATTTTGAGATTACAGTGAAAGGTTTCTAGGATTAGGCTATGTTGGTGAAGGACAGTCCATGCAGAAACTTTCTTCTACAGACAGATACTAGACAAGGAAAAAAGGAAGTGATAATTCCATATGATCCACAAATTAGTATCAGGAACTGGTACCTAGGAGACCCAGGGGAAGGAAAGGATTTAATTGAAATCAAGACAGCTGATTTCTCTTCATTTCTTGGATTTCTGAGGGCTAGGCCCAGGCCCAAAGTGATTTCTTAAATCTAGCTGCGATCTATCATTTTTAACTCTGGGGCTATGTTATGGGTTTGGATCTAAAAGTCTCCCAAATGTCATGCGTTTGAACATTGGGTTCCCAGCTGGTGGCGCTGTTTGTGGAGGCCACTAGAACTTTAGGAGGTGGGACTGTAGCTTTGCAGAAGCCACTCTCTGGAGGTAGGCATTTGCAAGTTTATACCCTGCTGCTATGGGCGTTGTACCTGCCCCTGCCACGCATGGCCTGCTCCACCACCATTATGGTCTGATCCCCTAACTATAAGTCTCCAATAAATTTCTCTCCCATAAGTTTGTTTTGATTGGTTTCTCTGTCACAGCAATGTACCAGTTGACTAATACAGGCTGAGTTGAGAGAGAATGAGTTCCTAAGGACAAATGCATTTTTTCTTTCCTACTGTATCCTGAACACAGATTAGTCAATCCCTCCTTACTTCGCATAAGCTTTTTCCAGTAGCGCATTCCAAAACTCATTCATGGATGTGGAGAAAGAGAAGACCAGATCTCCATTGATGGTGGGCAGCAAGTCATCAATCACCACCTCGGTCCATTCTCCAAAATGCCAGAAACGGAAGCGAAATATCCCAGCATATTTCTCTGGTTTTCGAGGGTCCCACTCTTGTTCCTTATGGTTGGGGATTGTCTGGAAAGGTAAGAACATTCAGTTAAATATGACTAACCAGACCAAGGATACTGAGATTACAATGAAATCCCAGCAAAGCCTTATGGCAAAAGGAAGCATTTCAAATACACCTGGTTTGAGTCTGGTTTGGAAAGTTATAGACAGGGACACTTAGTCCACAACTCCTACTTCCCTAGTACAGTTTTGCTGAGAATGATACTACCATTCCTGTCCTCAATACACAGGATGGCTGGGCCAGCCATACAGGGGTTTCTCACAGATAATCTATAAACTAGATAATGAGAAATGACCTATTCAAATATACTAATGATTGCATATTTAAACATATAAACAAAGAATTTAAAAAAGTAAAACCGGCCAGGCGTGGTGATGCACATCTGTAATCCTGATGACTCAAGGAAGTGGAACCAGGAAGATCACGGGTTCGAGGCCAGAAGCAGCCTGCATAACTTAATGAGACCCTGACTCAAAATGAAAAATTAAACATAGGTTGGGGAGTAATCCAGTGGTAGAGCACTTGCAAAGTATGTGCAAAACCCCAGGTTCAACCCCCAAGTACTGAAAAATAAATAAATAAATATAAATAAATAAATAAAGTAAAACTACTCAAAATATAATGCCCACAGTAGTTTTTAAATATCCATTCTAGAGATTTCATGTAGATTTTATAAAACATAGATTTTATTCACATGATGAACAAAGTTACATTTGGAAGTCCTCTTTTTTATATAACAATTGCAAATTAATATTCTAAAATTGTTTTCATGAGGAAGATGCTCTTTGGCCCAAATACTTTTTTGTTTATAATTCTATCTGAATATCAAAGAATTTTGTACTATTAATAATTTATTAGAACCTTTTCAATGATCTATTTCCATCTTTCTCGCCTTTTCTGTTATGCACATATGTGATAGTGACTTCCTGGCTTCTACTGGCTTTACATCCCAGGAAGTACAGAAAATATAAGTATCAAGAAATACTGAGTCAAAACACTACAAATGAGTATGTACGATCAACTTAGTATAGATGACAAAGCAAGTAAAGTGTTAATGGTAGAATCTAGATGTATATGGGTATTCACTCTAAAATTCAACTTTTCTGTGTTCTTGAAAATTCTCACAATCAAATAGAGAGAAGAATACCTCTGGCTCCAGGAAATAGAACAATCAAAGAAAACTATGAGCTGACTTTTCCAAAAGTTATTAAGAAAGACAACAAAGTAGAAAGAGAATGAGGTCCCACAGAAGGGAAAGTACCTTTGTCCAGTGAGACTCCTGAACAGCCAAACAGGAAAATGCAGGGACCATTGACTTGTGCCCCAGTCTCCCCTGGATCAGCTGATGGCTGCTGATGTTCCCCACAATCAGACGAGGGTCATCACAGATGTCCTGTGGATACAATAGCTCATTATATAAGAGTCTGGGAAGTTCCCCAAGAGTGACTGTGAGCTGATCTAAGCAGGACAAGCTTCACAGAGGAGACAGGGTTATGGCTAAAGATGGCTAGGATTTCCATAGATGGAATAAAGGGAAAATTGAGGTGACTTTGAGGAAAACCACAAAGCAATGGATCATCTAGCCACAGGAAAAGGGTCATGTGGAGAGAAAGAAATGGAAGGAGAGGATACAATGATATAGGATGACATGTGCTAGTGGACGGCCCTTATCACTGGGTTTTTGAAGCGTGTTCAGCACAGCAGTGAACTTTGAAAGATGAGAACTAAGGATTAACACATTACATTCTGATCTTATTTTGTCAGGATGAGATTTTCTGAAACACCTGTGCTTTGAAGGGTGATTTCATTTAAGAGACAAGGTCTGATGGAGGTGAACATTAATGTATCTGTCTCTCTAGGAAAAGTGAGTTAAGAGCCATTTTCTAACACAAAGCAAAGGCAATAATAGTCTTCATGGCAACCAGATTTTCCCCCATCATTGGATGAATATAGATGACAACAGCATTAACAAAAAGTGTTAACAGATGATGCACAGGGCACTTCAATGGACACTCTTCCCACACTGGGTATTCCAAAGAGATCTTAGCAGGGAGTGGGGACTGTGTTTGTTTGGGGTGTATGTGTGTGTCTTCACTCCAATATATCACTAGCTGTGTCATTTCTCTTGGAAAAATTAGACCCAAATAATATAAATGTGATGAGGGCACAATAGGGCCATTTTAAAAGTATAGCCAGTACCTAGAGGAAGTATCCCTGAAGTTCCCCCTGGTGATAGTCAGGGTAGATGCCACAGTGCTGGTAATCCTTGAGTTGACTAGAGTTAGGGCATTGGACAAGGGAAAGATATGGAGGCATAACAGGTAGAAAAAGAAATGTGGAAAGAGGCATAACAGGATATGTAACACTGTACAATTGCAGACATAATTGTGTGATTCAGAATATCAGCCCTTGCAGAGTTCAAAGGCAGGAAATACCAATGAAGTCTTGATAGATGGAGAAAGCTTTCATAGATGAGGCCATTGCCAGCACCTTGAAAATCTGCTCACCCAGCAGAAACAAATCATAGTCTCAAATGGAAAGAAAATCTAGATATATGCCCTTTTAAAAATTATTAGAGACAGCTATATTTTTCTGGTTCTCAACCCTCTTTTTTTAATGGACATAATTCTCCTTGATGAAGGGTCTGGTCTACAGAATGAAGCATTCCATATATTCTTTAAAAGCCAAAATAACTCTGGAAAGAAAGACATTCTGGGCAAGGACAAGTCCAAACTGAAGATTAATTGGGCATCCCTCTGCCAAAAGGAGATGGCTGAATAGGTTGTCAGCTTGGGATTTTCTGGGTCTTTTTTGTTTAAGATGCCTTTCTGGTGTCTTATCACTACTTTTTGTTGGATGAGTTAAAGCCTGATGTTCTTTCTATTCTGTTTCTTCTTTTTTTCTAAGATTAAATTTAGGATATTTTTTTCTCACCAAGTCAGACATTACAATTTTATTTGGAGCAAGATATAAAGTTATGCAATGATTTCTTAGATCTAGATGA
>VMDO01038958.1:0-13065 GCA_007922755.1 Pedetes capensis
AGATTTAAAAATATATTAAAACTTTTCCATTTCTCTTAAAATTTTTGCTGTTGTTGGGTACTATGAAGTCAGGTCCAACTCATAACAACCCAATGTACAACAGAGCGAAGCACTCCCCAAAACTGTGCCTTGCCAGACACTGTGTCAGTGCTTCTCAGCTATTCATAGGGTTTTCAATGGCGGGTGTTTCAGGATTGCTTCAGGAGTGGATTGCCATGTCCTTCTCCCATTTTGGTGGTGCTGGGGATTGAACCCAAGGCCTCAGAGAGCACAGGGCGGCATTGTGCCAACTGAGCAAAACCGCAGTGTCATAATGAAGACTGCACTGATGGCATTTGAGGTTGTAGTTCTAGGTTTCTCTTTTGCTGTTGTTTCAGGATTCTTTCAGGAGTGGGCTGCCACATCCTTCTCCCATTTTTGCAGTGCTGGGGATCAAACCAGCAGCCTCAGAGAGCACAGAGCAGCACTCTATCCACTGAGACCCCATGTTTGATCCCCAGCAGGACAAAAATGGAAGAAGGATGTGGCAGCCCCCTCCCAGAACAATCCTGAACAATCAGCCACTGAGAACCCTGTGAGGATAGCCATGAGTCAGACATGACTCCAGGGCACCTAACAACAACTTCAAATTTGTTGCTGTTGTTGCTAGGTGTCCAACTTATGGTGACCATTATAGGGTTTTCAACAGCTGATTGTTTCAGGATTGCGTTGGGAATGGATTGCCACGTCCTTCTCCCATTTTTGCAGTGCTGAGAATCGAACCCAGGACCTCAGAGACTACAGAACAGCACTCTTCCAACTAAGTCCCAGTATCAAATGCAGGCCCTCAGGGAGTGTGAAGCAGCACTCTACCCACTGAGCTGAACCCCAGTCCCATTTAAAATGTTGTGGTTGTTGTTAGGAGCCAGCCAGTCATGTCCGACTCAACAACTCTCATAGGGTTTCCAATGGCTGATTGTTTCAGGATTGCTTCAGGAGTGGACTGCCACATCCTTCTTCTGTTTTTGCAGTGCTAGGGATCGAACCCAGGTCCTCAGAGTGTGGAGTTGTACTCTACCAATTGAGCTAACCCCCAGCCCCTACTTAAAATTTAGATGCTTAAGTTTTAGGCTATATCATTTATTTTGACCACAAGGTGGGGCTGTGATGTCACAATTTGGACTTATTTATACAATTATGTTAACACAGATAAAATAATTTAATAAAACTAAGTTTAATAGGGTAGTTTAATTTTGAAAATACCAATTATTTTCAATTAATCACTTATCTAACCATTCTCAGCAAGAAATTGCTTTAACTTGTACAGTTCTCTCTTAAAAGATACTGAACTTTGCCAAATATAAAATTATCCTGAGAGGCTGCGGAATTGTGCATTACCATGTAATTTCCTTAAGATCCATTCTACCATTTCACCTTATATTCTCAGAGGAAATTCCTGCATTTTATGCCAGGATTAAAGAATAATACCTTTAAAAACTATTTTTAAAAATTTATTATGTAATTTAGCATACAGTAATTTATAACCTGCTACTAATCTACACTAATGTTTTTTCTCCTTTTTCATGCCTTAATTCTATCTTATAATGCAATATTTCCATTAGGATGAAGATTCAAAATAATCTTTCTTTATGGCATTATCTTTTCATTACATATTATAATTATTTTTATGCTGATAACTTGCACATTTTTGTATTGCTATACAGGCAGAAATTCCTAATTGTCTTTTCTTTTCTTTCTTTCTTTTTTTTTTTTTTTGCAGTACTTGGGGGCTGAACCCAGAATTTTGCATGTATTTTGCAAGTGCCCTACCACTGAGCTGCACTCCCAGCCCCTTTTTAAATTTTTTATCTTGAGATAAGGTCTTGCTAAATTACACAGACTGCCTCCTCTGGCCTTAAACCTGCAATCCTCCTGCCTCAGCCTCTCTAGTGACTGGGATTACAGGTGTGAGCCACTGCACTTGGCCATCCTTTCTAATTTTCAAAGAGAGTATTGATATTCAGATTTATAGTCAATTTTCAGTGAGGAGGAAACAGCATGCTAAACTAATCATTTCTTGATTTACCAAGTAGACAAAATTAACCCACGTCAGTAACATATTTTACAGTTGAATGTTTCTTTTTTTCTTTTTTAGAAACACAGTTTTCCTTGTAGCCTGGGCTGGCCTTGAACTTGCCATCCTCCTGCCTCAGATTCTCAAATTCTGGGATAACATGCATGCACTACCACACCCAGCCCAAATCAATGTCTTCTAATCTCTTTAAATATATTGAGAAATATACATATATATGTATATGTGTATATATATGTGTGTGTGTATATATATATATACACACACACACACACACACACATATACACACACACACATACACACACACACACGCATATATAACTTAAAATTAACCTATAAAAAAAGAGAAGATAAAAAAGCTACCTGAGCATGGTGGCATATACACGTAATCCCAGCACTTAGGAGGCGGGGAGGCAGGAGGATTGAGAGTTTGAGGCCAGCTTGGGATACACAGAGTTCCAGACCACCCTAGGCTACACAGTGAGATACAGTCTCAAAATATACAAAAAATAAATTGGTAGAGAAACAAATAAGTAGGAAGTTATTAAGGAGATTTAAGATTTATGAAGTCCACAGATCTTAAACTTATATTTTTACTATACCAATTATTCTAGTTCCTTTTATCAAAACAACTTAGTTATGCCAGGCATGGTGGCCGACGCCTATAATCCCAGTGACTGGGGAGGCAGAGGCAGGAGGATCGCAAGTTTGAGACCAGAGGCAGTCTGCATAATTTATCAAGACCTTGCCTCAAAAAAGTGAAAAAAAAATATATATATATATATATATGATGGGCTGCGGTTGCAGCTTAGTGGTATCTCACTTGCAACACATGCAAGTGCAAGACCCTGGGTTCAATCCCTCCAAAAAATAAATAAATAACTTAGTTATATAGTACTTTGTCTTTCAAGCATGTCCACTTGCAGTTTTCTATATACTTCAGTAGTTCATTTCAATCCAAGATTCACTGCTTTCATTAAAAAGCCTGAGCATGTCCCTCTACTTTTCTCCCCAATGTTTTTTCTCTTAATAAAGTACTTGCTGTTTTCTAAAAGACCACAGGAAAAATAGTACTCTTTGACAGAGTCTACTTTCATGAGATCTTAAAGAATTTAATTTTCCCCAACCAGTCAACATATAGTCAGAGTTATTTACAGACTCTTGACTGTGAATAGAATTTTCAAATTCTATTGGACTTTTCCGCAACTTAAAGAGATCTGTTCTATATGATTCCATATTCCAAATGAATGACAGGTTCAAAGCTATGCTCTACATTGTACTTTAGAGCTTATCAAGCATGGAAATTAATAAGTAAATATGCAATAGGAAAGTAGGTATGAAGAAATAGGTAGGATTCTATCATTATGAGGGACAGACCATCCAATTCTTAAGTGTATCGTTTTACATGTTTTCATTCCATGTTGTTGTTAGGTGCTGTTGAGTTACATCCGACTCATAGTGACCCTCATCAGGTTTTCAACGGCTGATTGTTTTGGGGTTGCCTCGGGAGTGGATTGCCACGTCCTTCTCCCATTTTTGCCGTTCTGAGAATCAAACCAGAAACCTCAGAGCCTACAGAGCAGCGCTCTACCAACTGAGCTAAATTCCAGCCCTTTTTCATTCCACAGAAAGGTGTTTATTCTTCTAAGTAAGTTGCCAATATAGATAAATTACTAGTCTTTCAAAGCTGTAGTAGAATGGACATAAAAGATTGGAATAGGACTGAAGTACCTATTCTATGGAACAATATTCATATTGATTCCTATATACATTAAGAATTAGATACAATGGGGGCTGGAGGTGTCTCCCAGTGATAGAACAAGAGGTTAGTACATGTAAGGCTTAGGTTTCAATGTCTAGCACCAAAACAAAGAAACAAAACAAAAAAAAAAAGTAAGAAAAAAGAAAAGAAAACCCAAAAAGCAGAGTAAAAAACATTTAGAAAACAATGTCACCATGATGAGCATTTAAAGACTTCCAGCAATGTCAACATCTACAGTGATACCACCCTGGCGTCCAATCCCATCTGATCTCAGAAGCTAAGCAGGGTCAGCCTGGTTAGTTCTTGGATAGGAGACAGGTATTGTAGCCTTGGGAAAATGACCTAGCAGCCCACTCCAGAAACAATCAGCCATGGAAAACCCTATGAGTAGCAGAAAAACACTGACATAGTGCCAGGCATTACACAGTGTCAGGGAATGTTTCATCTGTTATACACAGGGTCACTATGAGTTGGACCCACTCAATGGCACCTAACAATTTATTCAGGATTGTTTCAGATTCAACAGCACCTCACAACAACAACAAAGTAATGTAGACACACACAAACACACACATGATTCTTACTGACATCAAAATACTTCCTTTTATTAAAATTAAATGAGTTATGGGAATCTTCCCCTTATTCTACTGTTTTTTTGTCTTTAATGAAGCAATTAATACCCAAATATATGAGGTGTGATCAAAAGAGATGGTGAATGTTTATTTAAATTAAAAAAGTATTACAGTAAAAGACACATTGCCATCCTCCCCAGAATGCTCCCCCTGGAGTGTCTTTTAGTTGCGCAGTTGTGGCTGCCTCTATGTGCTGAATCAGTTCAAAATGTTTACGGGTCAAGGAAAGACCCAGGATGGAACCTAAGGAAGAACTAGAACCCACGTGGTGCCAGACGCAGAGAATAAGGTAGATGAGAACACACTATGCTTTTATCTGACCTAACTTGCTGCGCCAGAAGCCATGCGTGTGACAAAGAATGCTGTCATGTGGGGGATGAGACTGAAGACACGAAAGAGGACTCCACACTGCTTCAGAAAGTGGCAAGGACAGTATGACATGTGTTTGAAGCCAGGGGAAGTGTTCTGAGGGGGATTAAGGGCAACGTATCTTTTACTGTGATAGTTTAAGCATTCTAAGTATCTTTTGATCACACACCTTGTGTTTCCATAACAAAAGATTTCAGTAACACAAAAGTATAAAATGTAAGTGCCATAACCAATTTCTGGAAATGCGGCATGAGATTAAAATAGTTACAACAGATGATCACCTATGTATACTACAACAGAGAAGAACTAGTATCCAGTAGCTGGCCTTCCTATGAACGATACCAGATGGGGCATTAAGCTGGCTTGCACTGGAAGAGC
Organism: Pedetes capensis; assembly: GCA_007922755.1. NCBI lineage: Eukaryota > Metazoa > Chordata > Mammalia > Rodentia > Pedetidae > Pedetes > Pedetes capensis. The sequence continues at coordinate 5,215 of VMDO01038958.1, forward strand.
TCCACCTACTTTAATAAAGAGTCTGTTGTGGTTGGTTGGCATTCACGCCAGTCCAGTTGCTACATATTTTGAATGCTACCCCTGAAGTACAATAATATGATTCACAAATAGTTACTAAAATATTTCTCCAATCTAGCTGATGAATAGCAATTTATTTTGGGTATTTAGTGCCACCAAAGACGAGAACACACATAGAATCCAGTTTCTTTATTTCCTAAATCCATCTCCCATTACAGCGGCATCTCTCATCACTACATCCTCACTGCCTGGAACAAAGCCTGGGCTGTAGTGGAGACACAAAAACACCAGTAAGTAAACATATATATATATATATATATATATATATACACACACACATATATATATATATTGAACAAATGTGTGTCTTCTATTTCCTCACTTGTAAAAAGAGATCAAATCCCTAGTCACTATAAGATGGAAGACCATGTAATTAAATTTGTGATTCAGTTCATAGAATTTTGATAGGATATTATTAAACCTATCAAGCAAAATGAACAAGTTATACAGGCTTTACATCTAAATAATCTTCCAGAATATCCCACAATATATATTCACTTAGAAGGATAGGTCATACATAATAAAGGAAACAACAAAATTTCATTTTAAATTATTTTATTTTTCATCATTTTCTAACACACAGTGTCAGAAAATGAATTTTGGCACCATGATTAAGAACTTCCTTTCAAGTTTAACCTTTAAATTAAAAACAGTAGCTATAATAATGATATTTAAACCTTACTCAGAGAAATATAAGGAAATGAAATCAACAAATTTTTTGTTGTTGTTAAGGGGTTTTTTTTAAAGTGGGGTAGAGGGAAGTAATAAAGAGACTAAAAAGGATAAAATAGATTACATTAGAGAAAAAAGAAAATAACCCTCCCTTTCCCAAAAAAAGAATAAAGAGAGAGACAAAAGGCAAAAGGAAAGAAACAAGGCTCAACAAGTTTATTTTCCTGATATGAAATTCAAGTACTTAAGAAAGTTTTTTTTTAAAACACAAAATGCACTAGTAATCTCGATGAAAATTGTCTTTTTCCTCACTATTTTCTATAATTAGAATAAACAAAGTGAAACAAACAAAAACCCTGTTTTGACTTAAGGCCACTTGCTGATCTTAAGTTGATACTTGTTACACATTAAGAAACTAAAAGGCACTGGGCACTGAGGTGCACACCTGTGATCCCAGCAATTTGGGAGGCTGAGGCAGAATGATTGAGTTCCAGGTCAGAGGCAGCCTGCACAACTTAGCAAGACCCTGACTCAAAGTATCAAAAGGGGCTGGAGATACAGCCCAGTGGTAGAGCACTTGCAATGTGCAAAGCCTTGGGTTCAACCCCTAGTACCCCAAACAACAAAACAAGTCAAAGCAAAACAAAAAAACAGAAAGGCTTATAAGCCTTCCTAGATAAAATATCTACTTACTATAATCCATTTTGGAAGGGTCATTTGAAGGAACACAGGGTTTAATTTCTAACACGAATATAAAATAATATGCGTAACATGTTAAGCAAAAAGTATTTCCAATGGATATGCGCTTTGGTTGTGTTTGCACTGTTTCTTGGGAAAAATATTGTGCAGTGAACCCAGGGCTTCACACATGCTTTATAAATGCTCTACCACTGGGCCATGCCCTTTGGCCATTTTGTATTTTTATGTTTTTACCTTGAGACAGGGTCTCCCTAAGTTAGGCAGGCTGCCTCTGGCCTTGATCTTGCGATCCTCCTGACACCACCTCCCAAGTTGCTAGGATGACAAGTGTGCGCCACCATACTCAACCCTCCTCAGGCTTTTCTTAAATAAGAAAATATCATTAGGCTTATTTGTCACTTGCACATTTGTACCTGAATATTTTTATCAACTTGAAACACAAATCCAGAAAACTGTCTTATTTTCAGAGACTGTGAAGCATAGAAATAAATACTTTCTTTTTCTCGTGTTTTCCTTTCTTTTCTTCTTCAACCTGTGTTTTAAGGCTCAGAGCAGACAAGAGACATCCAACCAATTTTTATCAAAAGGTTTTCAAATGTTTGGCCCGAAGTGAAGTTGTGTAGTTAAATATACATCTCAACTTTTCCAGCACAACTTCAAAGACATGTTCATGCCAGTCGTCTCTTCCAAAAGAAAACTCAATTCCATGCAAAGTAAATAACTTAGGGATCTATAAATGACACAGCGATGTATCTTGTTCCATTCGTAACAGGAAGTCCTTCGTGCAGATGTGTGAGTCTCCCAGGATGTATGAAGCTCCAGCCTTTTCGTGGTGACTCAATAGAGCAATTGTACCTTAAGAATTTGCAACCACCTCCCTAAAAAAGTTAAAACAAACAAATGTATCTGCTTGCCATCTTAAATTTCTAATCAGTGGCAAAATTCAAATTATCCTGCCTGAGCAGAATCTAAAAGAAACTAAGGCAACATCCTTTTCATAACACCTTATTTCTTCTGAAAAACCTAAAAAGATGAATCATAATCACCTGAAAATCTTCTCCCACGTTATTGAGAGCAATGTTGATAGTGAACGTTGAAGCATCATGGTGAGGACGAAGAGACCGCTGTCTCTCAGGGGAGTATTTTACTACAAAATTCAATAGTGCAAACCCCTATAAAAGAAGAATAAGCAAATAGATTTGCTTAACAATAAAAACATTTTAAAAAGCATATTTGTGTAGAAACTGGGAGGCGATAGGCAGGAGTGGGAGGGTAATTACCTTCGTATAATAGCCTGCAAAGACCTTCAGCGTAACAGGTGCAATAAACTCCCGGATAAAATGAAGCCATACATTCTCCAGGTCAATTTGCTTCATGTGAATGTCATCCGTTGGGACATTTTCATAGCCACCAGATATACGGCTATCCTGGAAATAGCAATTAATGCATCATAAAGTGTAGGGCATGGGCAATTCACGTTTATAGGATCTTGGTATTCTTCTTCAATCACAGATCATCATGTACGGTAAAAATAACAGTTGCTCAATTATGCTGTGGCATTTGCTTTAATTTTAAAATGATGAAAATAACTTAGATGACATAGGTTTGCAAATGTACCAATGGTGAAGCCAAGGCAGGACACTGTTTTCTAACTTATTAAATGCATAGGTGAGGTTTCAGTATAAAGTAAATAAAATGGACTTCCTAACCTCTCACATATCCCCTGAAATGACTTTTTTGTCATGATCCTTCAGCATCTTAGCTGTATAAAGGGCATAGACTTCACTTATCTGTCCCTTGGATTATCTGAGGTTTAGCTCAGTTGGTAGAGCACTTGATTTGCACACTCTGAGGGCCTGGGTTCAATCTCCAACACTGCAAAACAGGAGAAGGACCTGGCAGCCCACTTCGGAAATAAACCTCAAAACAATCAGCCATTGAAAATTCTATGAATAGCAGAGAAGCAGTGACATACTGCAGGACACAGTAAAGTGTCAGGGAGTGTTTTGTTGTGTTATATAAAGGGTTGCTATGAATCAAACCCAACTTGATGTCACCTAACAACAGCAACAAAAACTTTCCCTGATATGTTTCTCACTTTTGTTTTGTGAAACACAACATCATCCAATGATAATTTTTATTATTTCACAACACACTGACTTGGGAGCCTCCTTATACCTTGAACTTCCCTCTTCTTGATCAACTAATTAGTTAGGAACCATAATTGAGCAGATGCACTAAGATTCCAGAATATTCCACTAAAATCCCTTCGCATTGTTAAGGAGCTGGCATCTATAGGTTCCCAGGAAAATAAGCATAGGAAACCAAGACAAGCATTACTTCCTGCCAAGGTTTTATAAGTGAACATAATTGAAAAGCTGAATTACACTAAGGGCATTCAGAACAGACCCCTCTCCCCTTGCTATGTCTACACAAAAAACCATTTTGATAGTCAATCAGATGAAATTTTTCTTAGTCTTTCCAGTAGAACTTACTGTGAAAATGTAGGGAATAAGACGTGACCTTGGACAACAACATTATCCATCAGTGAAGACACATATTACCTGACCAACTCTTCTCAGGACACCAACCCATAGGCATCACATGGTATAACTGCATGCATAAATGAGAAACTGGGGCCCAGATACATGAGTTCTTAAATGTTAAACTATTAGCTGGGAGAAGGACCCAGCAACCCACTCCCAAAAATCAATCTGCCATTGAAAACCCTATGAATAGCAGAGAAGCACTGACAATAGTGTTTTACCTGTTGTACCTGGGGTCTCTATGAGTCGGACACCGACTCGATGGCACCTAACAACAACAACAAACTATTAGCTAGCAATTAAGATTAGAATGAAAACAGATGTCTCCTGAAAGTCTTGACTGGCCAGTTCATTTAGGGCAAGGACCCGAAAGACACATGCCTTCTGAATTCTTTGCACACCTACCCCTTCCCAACACATACACATTTTAGGTCTCTGTGTGAAATTACGACTTACATGATGTTTGCCCCCAGACCACTTGCCATAATGTTCCATTTCTTCCACCAATTCATCACAGGCTTTTTCAGAAAATATGGGGAACCAAAAGACATCTGGGCAAGGCTGCAACACAGTGCCACCGTCAAAAGACATAACAACATCTGTGTCTTAAGTCTAAAACAGTGCTTTTCCCATGTATAAAATAAAATAATTCATGGCTAGAAAATATTGTTATAGTTTAATCCACAGTCATTTTTTTCTTTCTCGTGGGACACATAATGGCACATCTCAGAATTGATGGTAACTTACGTTCTCAAGAATATTTTAGCAGTAGTTCTCAGCACTAAAATAAAGGGTTTTTTGTTTTATTAGATCTCTCTGAAGGAAGATTTTTAAGAAAGAGAGCCCAATGTCTCTCAAAGATAAACTTCCACTGAAAAAGGTCTACTCCAGAGATTTGTCAATAGTTTCTTTATTTTAGTGGGTTCAGGAAGCTATCCCACTCAGAAGCATAAAGGTATAATCTAAAAATTATTGTTATGTTCCATTTTTAGACCTTCCTGACCCTTAAGGCTGTAAGCCGTATAGATTTTACCTAAAGAATAATTTCTCTACTATTTAAAATATTTTCTTTCTTTCTTTTTTTTTTTTTTTTGTACTAGGGGTTGAACCCAGGGCCTTGTGCTTGCATGCTTTGCAAGTGTTGGACCACTGAGCTGCCACCTCCATCCCATTTTCTTTACTTTTTTGAGACAGTCTTCCTAAATTATACAGACTTCCTCTGGTCTCAAACTTGCAATCCACCTGCCTCTGCCTCCCGAGCTGCTGCACCACTTACAGGCATGTGCCACTAAGCCCGGCTCAAATATTTTCTACTAAAGTCGTATTGTATTAATAAGATTCCCTTTTGTAAAATACAGCAAAAAAAATGTTCTATGTATCATAACTGTTAGGTAGAAAGTTAGTCATTAGCAGGCAATATGGAGGAAGAAGGAGATTCTGTTTGACTCTTCAGCCTTAGGAAGCCGTATGTAAAATAAATCTCTAAAGACATTGGAAGGACATTATTCTAATGGACCCACAGAAGCCACAGCTGGCCTAGCACAAACAAAGGCAAGCTATCCCAGGACATCCACCTATGGGCCCATTCTTCTGAAAATGCTCTACAAATCCACTGAGCCATTTTATAAAACAAAGACCATAGGCTTCCTAAGTCCTAACCCATAAGGTGGGCTTTTCCAGGCAGAGCGTGAGGCACATGTCACACTAGGTGCACAGGGCTGACATCACACTGGGCATGCCCTCGTTTGAGTAAAACTAGAGGGAACACCAGCCCACTCTCTTCTCCCTCTCTTCACTCCTCATGCTCTGCTCCTCGCTTCTTCCCTCTGCCCTCTCTACTCCCTTCACTCTTTCTCTCAGGGGCTGCATGAGCACCTCCCCTTCTCTCAGGTCCTCCACCAAGGTACCTTTCTTTCTAGGAGCTTGCCTAACTCTTCTTTTCTCTCTGGCTTTACCTTCCCTCTGGGGAACAGAAATATCCCTATGCCAATTCATATGTAGAACTGAGTTTTCTTTAAGTTCCTTTCTACGTTTATCTAAACTTCTCTAGGTATCTCTGTTTTCCCTGTAATTATTCCTTAAAAGTATACTATCTTTTAATAAACCTTGTCTGTGCTCTCCATATAACTTCTGTGTTGGGTACAAATTCTTTTATATGCCGAATGTGAGGACCAAGGTTTACTGCCTTATTCCCAGACCCACATTCCCAGTAACAACAATTATTAATACAAACCTGTTCAACTATATTTTCAGTGAAAATCTTTGAATAATCAGGATTTATATACTTTTCCTTCCAGTCCTATTTTTGAAAAAAAGAAGAATTGTACGTATTAAAAGAAATGCCTTTTTCATATTTTACTAGAAAATATAAAAGCATATGCATTTTAAAAATTACTCAAGCAATTTATAAATGACTATGTATGTTGTTGTTGTTGTTAGGTGCCATCAAGTTGTGTCCGACTCATAGCGACCCTCATAGAGTTTTCAATGGCACGTTGTTTCAGGATTACCTTGGGAGTAGGTTGCCACGTCCTTCTCCCATTTTTTGCCATGCTGGTAATCGAACTCAGGACCTCAGAGACTGCAGAGTGGCGCTCAACTGACTGAGCTAAATCCCAGCCCATGTATACTGAATAAAATAGGAATTTCCAAAAACTAGTTTATATTTTAATCTTTGCATGATTCTGTACATGCTGTATATGCTCACATCATTCTATTAAATATAAAATTTTATTTTATGATGTTTTATGTCTCAGTATATTAAAATTAATCTTATAATGAATAGATTTGCATGATACATTTTATGTATATACATAGGAGTGATTAAATGTGTCATGTTTAAAAGTGAACAAGAAGGCTGGTATTGTAGCTCAGGTATAGAGTCTCTACTTAGCAGGCCTGAGATACAAAAAAAAAAAAAAGGAAAATTCTATTAAATAGTAAAAATCAATTAGTGAATTAATTAACTACTCCCTACTTATAGTTCTATCTCTATTTTTTTAAATTTATTAAATGAATTTAAAATTCCTATCTTCTTTTGAATTTTCAGTATTTATTAAAGAAAGATGGAGTTACTCATACTTTCACATTCTTAAACTATATCGTATTATTTCTTTTTATTACTAACACATTAATAGTACAAAATGAGATTCACTGTGATATATCCTTACATACATTATTTTACTTAACAAAATTAAGGGTTGTACCTTATACTGAAAATGGTTTCTCTTCATGCCTATTCATGAATCTCATTCTCTTGAACCAATCTCTGACACATAATCACACACAAAGATATCTCAAGGTTTTTTCAAAATTAGTTAAGGAATCCTTTTCCTAGATCAAGTGTTTAATATAAATATCTAGCATTGTTGTTGTTGTTGTTAGGTGCCGTCGAGTCGAGTCCGACTCATAGCGACCCTATGTACAGCAGATCGAAACATTTGCCAATTCTGTGCCAGGCAAACCATCTTATTTATGTTTAAGCCCATTGTTGCAGACACTGTGTCAATCCATCTCGTGGAGGGTTTTCCTCTTTTCCGTTGACCTGCCACTCTTCCAAACATGATGTCCTTCTCCTGAGAGAACAGGGATTGTTCTCTCCTGACTATATGTCCAAAATAGGTAAGACGCAGTTTGGCCATTTTTGCTTCGAAGGAACACTCTGGTTGTACTTCTTCTAGGACAGATCTGTTGGTTCTTTTGGCAGTCCATGGTATATTCAATAGACGTCTCCAGCACCACAATTCAAAAGCATCAATTCTTTTTCTGTCTCTCTTGTTCAATGTCCAGCTTTCACAACCATATGATGCAACTGAAAATACCATGGCATGAGTCAGACGCACCTTCGTCTTCAATG
>VMDO01038959.1:0-13063 GCA_007922755.1 Pedetes capensis
TGTTAGTAACATTTATACTAGCTCTTTCCTCACTCAATTCTGCATTAGATTAGCTCACAATGAGATGATAATTAAAATAATTATTTATAGTGCCTGCTAGTTTTCAGCCACTGTATTAAGCCACTTATATTTTAGTATCAATGCATTTAATACCCATTTTACAGATGAGGATATTGAGACAAAATGATACTTAATAATCTTCCCAGGTGCCCCTAACCAATAAAAATGAGGTAACTGTGTGTATTTGACAACACTGTGTAGTCTCTAACTAAAGTCCCAAGACACAAGTAGATTTGTTTTTCATGGGAGACCAGGACTAATGCTGGGCCCTGGAGGAAATTAAGGTACACAGTCTCATGGTTCTGAAAAACGTTTGCTGGTGCTAAGCAGTAAAGAATTCTAGGATGCACTGATTAAAATGAGTGAGACATGGAAGGATGCCAGTTGCCTGGAGGAGGATCAGCTAGTACTGTGCACACACAACCTCATAGGCTGACCTTTTTGATATCTGATAATACATAAAAAGTGGACAGTGCATTACTTTACTACCACATGCTGCTTCTTAATCTATATATGTACAAAATTCCAAATAGACAGTATATTTTTATTAAATACAAAACCACATCTAAATAAAAATCTCTATAAAATCAGGAAACCAAATGCTTCATATGTATTTAAATATATATATTTTTGCAGTGCTAGGGATTGAACCCCGGGCACTCATCATGCTACACAAATAAACTACCTCTGATCTCTTTAAAACATATTTTAAGAACTAAAGGCCCCTATACTCTTTTGAAATTTTATGTGAAGTATAATCTAAACTACTATTATTTTAAGATACAGAAAATTAGAATGATTCATAAAAAACTGGTTAATTTTGAAAAAAAGCATAATTATTTAAAAAAGTGGCATGTACTTACAAAATGTGTGTGAAGAATATGACAAAGCTTATTTAAGGTACTAAGGATTAGATGAATAAATTAAAATTAAATGTCTATTTAAATTGAGAACTCTAAATCAAGGCATAGTGATACATGCTTATAATCTCACCAGCTAGGGTGTTGGAACTTGGGACATTGCAAATTCAAGGCCAGAGGTAGTCTGTCTATGTTTGTAAGACTATGGGTAAAAAACAAAAATTAAAGAAGGCAAATAATTGTCAAAATATGATAAGGGTGTGTTATAATTTACTTCTAATAGAAACAGAGGCTGGGATTTAGCTCAGGTGGTAGAGCAATACCCTGCACTCTCTGAGGTCCTGAGCTCAATTCCCAGCACCACCAAAATGGGAGAAGGATGTGACAATCCACTCCCGAGACAGTCCTGAAACAGTCAGCCATTGAAAACCCCATGAGGGTCGCTATGAGTGGGATACTACTTGACAGCACCTAACAGCAGCAATAAGAAACAAAGAAAGTTAAAATGATTCTAAATCTTATCTGAAAATGAAAATAAGAAAACATATAATTTTATTAAAAATGAAACTAAAAGCATAATATATTAGAACATTTGTGATATGCCAAATGTAGTTCAAATTGGGATGTTTATAGCTGTTATTGAACATCAAAAAATCAAACATAACTCAAACAAGTAATGATGGACCTACAGGTCTTACAAAATGAGTCACCAAGCCAAAATTACTAGACAAGAAATAGTAAAATGGAAAGTAATGGAATGGAGAATAAAAGAACAATACAAAGAATTAAAATTGGTTCTTTGAAAAGATAAATAAGACTGGTAAACTCTTAGACAAGCAAACTCAATGAGAGAGAGAGAAAAGACAAAATTAATAAAATTATAGATGAACAATAGGAAACTATAAGAGATACCAGTGAAATCCAGAGGGTCATTGAGAATACTTTGAAAACTTATTGTCCAATAAATTGGAAAATCTAGAAGAAATGGAGAAATTTCTAGACACACAGTTTCTTCCAAAATTAAATAAAGAAGATATAAACAACTGAAACAGATCTGTAACAAGCAATGGGATTGAAGCACTAATAAAGATTCTCTCAACAAAGAAAAGGCCAGTACTGGATAGAATTGCTGCTGAATTATTCACAGCCTTTAAAGCAAAACTAATAATAGTTTTCCTCATATTGTTGTTGTTTGGTACCATCAAGTCAGGTCTGACTCAAAACAACACTCATATTGTTTTCAATGACTGTTTTGGGATATCTTCAGAAATAGACTGCTACATCCTTCTCCCAGGTGTTCCTAAAACTATTCCATAAAATAGAAAGGGAAGAAATCTTGCAAAAACTCATTCTATGAAGCTCAGTAGTAGTGTGATACCAAAAACAAATAAGGATACAATACTAATACCATGAAAATCTACAGACCAACTTCTCTGATGAGCAGATACATAAAATTTTTCAATAATACTCTTCTAAATAGAATTTAACAACACATTGAAATGATCATTAACCATGATCAAGTTGTTTTCATTCCAGGGATGCAAAGATGGTTCAACATATGAAAATCAATAAATGTGATACAGCATATGAATAAAATCAAGGACAGAAATCACATGATAATATCAATAAATGCAGAAAAGGGCCTTGACAAAGTTTGCATCTAATCCTGACAGAAGTGCTGAAGAAAGTAGGAATAGAAGGATGACACCTCAATATAATTGCAGTTATCTATGACAAATTCATAACTAAAATTATACTAAATGAGAAACAACTGAAAGCTTTATCTAATAACAAATATGCTGAGAAATAAATCAGAAAAAACAATCTCAGTTACAATAGCTTGCCAGCAAAAAAGCAACAAACAAAAACAACAACAGTAAAATCAAAACACCAAGGAAGAAACTTGAGAAAGTGAAAGAATTCTACAATCAAAATCTTAAAATCCTAAAGAGAAAAACTGAAGAACAGAGAAGTTGGAAAGATATCCCATGTTCATGTATGACCAGACTTAATTTTGTGAATATGGCTATAATACTGAAAATAATCTACAGATTCAATGCAATCCTCATTAAAGTGCCAAAAACATTCTTCACACAAATAGAAAAATCAATGCTACAAATCATATTTAAGCAAAAAAGACCCTGAGCAGCGAATGCAATCCCAAGAAAAAACACTAATGCTGAATGTACCACAATACCTGATTTAAAATTATACTGCAGGGCCATAATAATAAAAACAGCATGATATTGGTACAAGAACAGGCATATAAATCCATGGAATAGAACAGAGGAGGCAGGAATACATTCACACACCTTTAGCCATCTGGTTTTCATCTGATGTGCCAAATATTCACATTGGAGAATAAACAGCCTTTTCAAGAAATAAAGTTGGGAACACCTCTTATCTACATGTATAAGAATGAAACTAGAACATTTGCTCTTACTCCATACAAAGCCAATTCAAAATGGATAAAAAACTAAAACAAAACTTAATGTAATACCTGAAATTTTAAAATTACTAAAGGAACATAGGAAAAATACTTCAAAATATAGGTAGGGCTATGACTTTTTGAATAAGATTCTAAAGGTTCAGGAAATAATAGAATTTTACGCAAATGAGATTGTGTAAAACTAAGAGATTTCTGCACAGCAAATGAAAAAATTACCAGAGCGAGTAGAAACCCTACAGAATGAAAGAAAATCTTTGCCAGCTATTCACCTACATGTAACTGGTCCCTGCATACAGGAAATGGGCTGAGGCTCATGATTGCCATATGGACCATGTTGATACAGATCACTTGGAATGACCTCAGGGAATCTTAGTCCCACAGCCAAAGCATTGAAATAAGCAGACCCTTACAGCATAGCTAGGCCTATTATGGAGGTAAAAAACATTCCCTTTCAGAAGGAGGGGCAAAGGAAGGTTACAATATCCCCCATGAGACCCTCCTCTGAGGTGCCAATCATTAGCCCTCCTTTAACAATAGCACATAATGCTGAGTTTTAGAAGAAATGAATGACTAGCTCAGGATGATACTTGTTGGTGGCACCAATTCCCATGAACTTGGCAGAGAAATATGTAAAGACTGTCTGTGAGTTACCCACATCCCGGGAAGCCATCCCCAAAGGCTTATTGTTCATGAAGTTTAGCTTAATGTGATTTTTCTTTTGGTCTGCCTTCACTCTGACTTTTTCACAAAATCATCTTCACAAGGAATTCACATCTAAAATACACAAATAAGTCAAAAAATTAAACACCAAAATAAAACCCAAAGAATCCAATCAATAACTGGGCAAATTCATTGAATAGGTAGTTCACAAAAAAAAAGTTCAGGTGACCAATAAAATATTCAACATCTTATTCATTGTTGTTGTTGTTGTTATTAGGTGCTGTCGAGTCGGTATCCGACTCATAGCGACCCTCATAGGGTTTTCAATGGCTGACTATTTCGGGATTGCCTTGGGAGTGGATTGCCAGGTCCTTCTCCTGTTTTTGCGGTGCTGGGAATTGAACTCGGGTCCTCAGAGACTGAAGCGCAGCGCTCTACCCACTGAGCCAAATCCCAGCCCTCTTATTCATTAGGAAAATCAAAATCAAAACCACATTGAGATCCCATCTCACTTCAGCCAGAATGGCTAGCATCAAGTAAATAAACAATAAGAGCTAGTGAGGATACTCAGTAAAGGAAACTTTATGCAGTCTTGGTATAGATGTAAATTAGTTCTGGCACTGCCAGTGAGAAGTGCTGCAGCCCAGGTCCTTGGATCATGCCAGGTCCTAGGCTCTCCATCACAGAATGGCTTTCAGGCTGAGTTAGAGACTGAAACAGAGATGTAAGTTTTATTAGGTAAAGGTAAGGCATAGTACAGCTTCAGGGTGAAGCATGGGAGTTCAGAGAGAGAGGAAGGGATGTCTAAAAAAATAATTGTACACTTCCAAGTCATGGTGTGGGCCTCTCAAGACAGAGATATATGTGAGTATCTTCACAATAGAGATGATGCAACAAACAGTTGTAGAGCTGGAGGTGTTATCGTGTTTATGCCAACCCATTTGGACAAAAGCTACCTGGCCAACTGACTGCAAGCGATCCTTATTTGTGCCTATTTCCAAAAAGGGGATCCAACTGAATATGGAAACTATTGGACAATATCATTAATATCACACACAAGCAAAATTTTACTAAATATCATTCAAAAGGGACTTTAGCAGTATATAGACAGGGAATTACCAGAAACTCAAGTGGGATTCAGAAGGGATTGGGAAACAAGGGACATCATTTCTGATGTCAAGTGGACATTAGCCAAAAGCAGAGAATATTAGAAAGACGTCTATCTATGTTTTATTGACTATGCAAAAGCATTTGGCTGTGTGAATCATAATAAATTATTGATAACACTTCAGAAAATGGGATTACCAGAGCACCTAATTGTACTCATGAGGAATCTGTACATGAACCAGGAGGCAGCTGTTTGAATAGTAAAAGGAAACACAGCCTGGTTTAAAGTTGAGAAAGGTGTGTGTCAGGGCTGTATACTTTCACCCTATCTCTTCAATTTATACACCGAGCAAATAATCTGAGAACCTGGACTTTATGAGGAAGAATGCACATCAGGATTGGAGGAAGACTCATTAACAACCTGCGTTGTGCAGATGATACAACTCTGCTTGCTTTCCTCCATTGTTCTTTCTCATGAATCCCTGACAATTTTTAACATAGGTTATTTTCTCAACATTGGATTGTGAATCATGGTGTGGAAGAACAAATTCAATATTCTTTGAAACCATGTTCATATCTTAAAGAGTAAATTAGACATTCCCTTAAAATAATTTAGAAACCATTGTATTTGAGAGGATATAGGAATCTTATGATTGTTAAAATAAGATTTGTCAGATGAAAAAGTTTTATAAGAAATCATATACCCTCTGGGATTTTGCAAATGGTTTTACATCTACACACATGATGTTAAATACTCTGAGGCCATGTCTTACTGGTTGACCTTGTATTTGAATTTTTATGTGTGTTTATTTTTTAACATAAGAACATTTGGCTAGGTAGAAAGAAACTCTTGCTTCTCCTATATGTCCTTAAATTTTGCTAAACTACTGAATATTTCCATCATTAATATATCTATCTATTTCTGGATCTTTCCAATACTGTTCAAAGAAATTACTTGGCCTGAAAAATCTCTTCGATCAATTTACAGGCCCCTAAGTTTCATTTTTGTGTTACCGAATGCAATTATTTTGCTAAATATTCTATTACTACTAAACATACATCATCCCTCTAAACTTCTGTTCAGTATCTGTGTAGCCTCCCTCAAAACATCCCTAAGGTTATTTTTTCTTCTGCTAATTGGTTGGTCCCAAAGTCAATGTCAAATAGTTTAGATTTTGTTATTGCACTGCAACAACTTCCACAATGGTTCATTTGCATGTCTAGTTGTCAGGTAAAAGATTAGTTTAGACTATTTGCTGGAGAATCCACATATAATTTTGTGAGTATTATGGGCTTTCACTGTTTGGGTACCTGGTTTCAAGAGACAGAGGTAGAAACTATACGCTAGTTAATGGCTAAATCTGGGTTTGACAGTTATATTAGTCAAAGCTTTTGCACAGATTTAAGAGAGTTGAATGTAGATTCCAACACTCAGTAAGGAAATAGTAAGATTAAGATGCCAAACAGCATGAAGGATCATAGATACAGCTAGAGCTGTGGTCATACTTAGAAAATACCATCTGCCATACATTCTGTTTCACATTATTCTTATACCTGGACTGCATGTTCATTCTCAAAACTACTTAAATGTTAAATATTTTGAGCACAGTAGTCAAATCAAACAAATAAACAAAAAGTGCTAGCATCAAATAGAGGCACAGATATTTATTCTGTTAAAATATATAAAGGCTAGGGCCTTTGAATTCTCATGGTTTCCCAGGTAATCTTTTGTTTGTTTGTTTTCATTTTGATTTATCACTGAAACTTTTTAGAATTTTTATTCTTTAAATAAAGGTTTTTCAAAATGGTATGAGCTGCAGTATAACTCTTGGTGCTGAACAATAACTAAACCCTTCTGATAGGAAGACCCTGTAATTTAAGGTAGTAAGGGAGAAATCCAATGATTATTTTCTTTTCTTCAATTCTTGTGTTTCTCTTTTTGTATATTTCTTGCGATAACATTGTTGAAGTGTCAAAACTGATTGATAATTTATGGTTCATATATTTCAACACTTAATGTTTGTCATTTGATTCAGTGCTCAGGCAAACATATAGATTTCTTTTTATTGATAATTGCATTTTCAAGCTTTTGAATCAGTTCTCTTGCCTCTATTTCTATTATGGAGCTGGAATTAGCTGAGTTGGTAGGGTGCTGCTCTCTGACACCCTGGGTTTGATCCGCAGCACTGCAAAAGTGGATGAAGGATGTGGCAGTCCAATTCTGAAACAATTTCAAAAACAACAAGCCTTTAAAAACCCTATGAAGGTGGCTATGAGTCTGGCATGACTTGAAAGCACCTAACAACAACATTGCCTGCAGCCATAGCACTGTGGTGTCTGATCCCGTCAGATCTCTGAAGCTAAGTAGGGTTGGGCCTGGTTAGTACATTGATGGGAGACTGCCTGGGAACACCAGGTGCTGTAGGCTTGGGAAACGGACCCAGCAACCTACTCCCCCAAATCCATCCCATTGAAAACCCTATGAATAGCAGAGAAGCACTGACAATTGTGTTTCACCTGTTGTAAGTAGGGTCCCTGTGAGTCGGATACTGACTCAGTCGAACCTAACAACAACTCTATTATATCCATTCACATTGCATTATTTTTTAATTTCTTTACTTTATTTTTTCTGTCTTTTATTAACCAATTTATGTTTTTTTTCATATTTTAGATTTTGTTATCTGTTGATCCTTGATATACTACTAATCCTTAAGATTAAAAAACTTTGAGTCACCACTGTCACATCATAGCCGCTAAGCTTCAGGACTAATACCTTGCAACCATGGCCCCTGAACAAGGGCAATTTGCTCCTGGACCCCCTTTATGTATGTAAAGACTTTAAAGAGAAATTCATGAATTATCTCTGTAAAGATAAATTTAAAAATATTTTGTGAGTCAGGCACTGTGCTGCACACCTATAATCTCAGGGATGTGGGAGGCTGAGGCATGAGGGTCATTAATTTGAAGCCAGAGTCAGCCTATGCAATCTAGTCAGATCCTGAGTCAAAATAAAAAATAAAATTAAGAATTGGGGAGCCAAGAGCACAGCTCAGGGGTAGAGTACTTATATAGCATGAAGGAGGCTCTGGGTAAACCTCCACATTTATTTTTTTTAAAAAAAGGTTTTGTAGAAATGAATTAAAGAATGGAAAAGTAGTGAATAGCATAAAAATCATTCTGGAAATTGGAATTTGAAAATTTCATGGAAATCAGGGCCAAAATAAAGTTTGATAAGAACAAGACCAATGTGCTATGGTAATGGGACCACTAGAATGTCCTCAGATATCCATACTAGGGAATGAGACATCATGTAGAACACAGTTAAACCCTGCTGAGGGATGCTAGACAGGCTAGCAACATGCCAATTCCTGGAAAGTGGCCTCAAATGTGTGCATGAGACTAAACAAAATCAAAGTGCTCACCCAATTAAGCACACCATAGAGTACCAAAATGTAGAATTTTGAGCTGTATAAATGGTGACTTATTTAAGCCACAAAATCTTGTAGCATTATGTTTTGTGACATGACCTGATGCAATCCCCTACCTCTGTAAATAGATTTTATGTAATGAAAGTCTCACCATATGACATATTACTATAGCAGCATTTCCTTCTAGTTACCAGATTGATAAATTGACCATTGGTGAAATCCTTCGAATACATTTCTAAAATTGCAAAAGGCCACCATATCTCTCAACACTTTTTATCCCTAATTGCATCAATTATTTCCTATAAAATTTTCTCATTGCTAGTATGAACTTTCAAGTTTCAATTTTTATCTACTTACTCTTCTGAGTGATAAATTTAAATCATAACCCATTTCAGGTTCATTTGTTGATATTCTTATTTTGCACATCAGACTATTTTGAACTAGTGCTCCAAGTTTGTTCAACCATTAGTATATTGAATGTATTGACTTTCTAGGTATTTCCTAAGGCTTTGAATCATGTAGGATGCTTGAAAAGATTCCAATTATCCTTCCACTCTGTTTCATTTTCATGTATTTGTAATAGCATGTAGAAGCACCTAGCACACATTTTTATACCGCATCAAAAGTCAATGGTATTTAATGTTATCTTTTCAAAAGATAAGAAATAAATGATTGAAGTTACTCCTATGCAATCAGCTCAGCACAAATACTAAGAATGATGATATCACATTATATGCATAAGGATTTCAAATTCAAAATATTGATAGTGATACAATGCACATATAATTTGTTCTTAACTAGATCCATCCATTGTTATTTAAAATTTAATAACTAGAGAAAATTATTTGAAATGATATAATCTTTTTTATTAAATTTTAAGGATTATACTCAGTGGATAAATTCTGTCTTCAAAAAGGCAATTGGAATTTTTCATAAAATACCATTTGTCTACTTAATGACAAGTATCATACTGAGAGAAACTGTAAGATATTTATTCAAGACCTGACTCATCAAGATTTATATATGCAAAGATTTTATTGACCTCAGAGTCAATGGAACTTCAGGCAGAAATTTTGCCTGAGCAAACACAGCTGAATCAGGAGCCAGATGAATTAATTTAGTGCCTATCTGCAATATAGATTGGCAATCTTCCAAAATGAATATGTAAGTTGAAGGAGTCTGAGTGTAAAACTGAATTGCTTGCTATTTCTCCTTAGCAATATAAGGAGAAATGTAAATCTATTGTGAGATAATGCAAAACATCTCTAGCATAGAGTAATTTTATAAAATGATTAAATTAAACACAATATTTCAATTGTAGTATAAAAATTTGACTTGAAGATACCAATACAGGGTTTTGTTGGTGTCAGAAGGATTTGAATTTAGGAACAGATTGGTAGTTTTGAAAATACATGGGAAAATATTGAAGCAAGAGCCTGTCATAAGAATAACCAAAGTGTAAATCTAAAGACAAGTAAAGGGCTTGAAAGTGGACAGGGTGCCCCCTAAAATTCAAATTACTTAAATTGGAACACAAGATGACCTTAGTCAATAGTGTATAATAGTTAATGATAACTAGTATTTACTGAGAAGTTATAATCAGTCATACATCATCCAAGGACCTTAGTTGCATTGGTTCATTTAGTATTCATTGACCAACAAAATAGATAAAATTAACACCCACAACTGAGAAATGAAGAAACTGAAGTAAGAGAAATTAAGAAACTCATCCAAGGACCTATTAGTAGTTAGTGTCAAAGTCAAGACTAGAATAGAGATCATATGATCACAGAGTTCATGATATATGAGTCTATCATAGTCTATCCTGTCAAGCAGAGGTCCTTATGTGACAACTGTTAATTTAAAATAAACAGAGGACTAGACTAAATTTATGTTAATATTTCAATTATATATTTTTTTCTAAATTTCTTCTGACTAATAAATAAATGGTCTGTGGAGGAAAGGATAAAACAGCATGTATAAAACTATTCCCCCACAGCTAGGGAAACCAAGAAGAAGGAATGATCTGCTGAAGAATTTCAAACAAATATTCTAATTATGTGTACTAGACCCGATAAAAAATATGGCTAATAGCTTTTTAGTAGTGGAATGTAGACTCTACAAAATGACTTTTACCAGGACATAGATAGTATCTCTAAATTTAATTAAACATGATATTTAGGAGTTTGTGTGGCTGGCTAACTAGAAAATAAGGGTGCAATCCTAGACATTCCAAACTGTAAAGGCTCCATTTTTGATCCATATTTCCACAAATGTCCCTGTTTTTTATGAGACCAAAATATGTCCTGATGCAGGAGAAAACAAGTGGAATACTTTTGGAAGTTATAGTTTTCACACTTCTCTAGAAAAACAGTATTTTATTGGTGATTTGCATTTTTCACTCTATTTTTAGCAATATTTGGGGTTCAGTAATATCTGTGACTCATATAACTTATTTTAATAATCCAATCTTTCATGTTAATAGTTGATACTGATGGTATTGTCTCTTTAAACTACCTATCAATAGTAATTGTGTTGAAAACAATATTTAATAAAAAGACAAAGAAAATATGAAAATGTTATTTCTCATTTTGGTTATTTTACAATTAAATTAACAAGATTTGTAAGTGAGCCACAAATCTTCAAGAATGACTGTTTTTTTATTTCCTGTATTTTTTGACTTAGAACTATTAATTTTAAAATCTCAAAACAAAGGAGATAAAGGGAAGACATGGCAGGATTTTATGTTTTTACAGATATCTATGTACCTCTGATATGAAAATGTGAAAATCTCGAGGCAACATAAAAGAGAAAATATTAAAAATACGATCTCAGGAAGCAGACTTATTTTGGGAGAGTTTGCTAAGTGAATAAGCATAGAATATCAACTGGAAGGAATGTTATTCCGATAGCTATTGTTAGAATTCTGCTGACATCTATAAGAGTAGGAGGAAATCATTTAAAATTGGCTTTTCATTTTCCTGGAAATCCCTCTCATGTCATCCCTGTTTGATATAACTAAAGATATGTAGATTTACAAGTGCAACTAAATACAAACCAAATGACTATAATGTAGCATGTTTCTTTTGAAATTCCCCACATGATGTGAAATCTAACTGAAATTTAATCATTCAGAGAAGGGAGTGGAGCCTCAAAATTAGGTGTTCAATGAACTATGACTTCGTTAATGTACATAATACCTGACCATTAACAATTGATAATTAGGGAAAAATAAAACTTGCACTAGGAAGGTATGAGAAGACTGATGTTGGAGTAAGGTAGTGATTTTCATATTTTTCAACAGACTGAATCTGGTTGTTGTCTACGTGGGGATTAATGGCTTATTCTTTTGTAGAAAATGACCAAAGACAAATTGCAAGATGTTATATGACAAAAATGAGCTAAGGAACTAAATAATAGACCTGAAATGATCCCTTATTGCTCAGAACCCCCAAGGAAATGAAGATCCTAGATTTCACCTTATAAAAAAAATTAATAATCTTGTTCAAAGCAAAACATTTCAGCAGGATATGCCAGTTGGCCCACAACTGTTCATAGTTGATCTAGAATGTGTTCACTTATAAAGGGTAGCATTAATTTTGTACTTAACCACTCCCTTGCTCTTCTGACAAGTTCTCACATGGTGGAAGGGAGAAGGACCTCTCTGGGGTCTTTCATAACAGCATGAGTGTAAGTTGTGAGAGCTCCACCCTCATGATCTCATCACATTTCAAAGGCCCTATATGCAGATACCTCATATCGAGGATTAGATTTCAGCATATGAATTTTGAGAGGACTCAGATATCCAGTCCATAGGACCTTTATGACATGAAATTCAAACTTAAAAATATTATGTAAAAGTATATATAATACTACATATAAAATACTTATAGCTTAAAAATTTAAAAATACATATCATCATATGTAATATATTATATAAAACTTATAAACAAAATATTTTATTGTATATAAACTTAAAAAAAAATTTCCTGACCTGTAGATGTTTTTAACAATTCTCTGGACTATTTCTTAAAACATATTCATTTGGAAAATATAATTTTATCATGCCACTTTCTCATGGTAGCCATTTAAAAAATGATTAAAATTCTTTTAGTTAATTAATCATAGATTTTCCTTACAAACTCACCTCCTTATACTTTTTTATGCAATCACATTATTAATAAAAATGTAATGAATATAACACATGTATATATGTGTATATATTTACAATTGCAATATTTTAAAAAATATTAGTCACTTGTTCAAAACTGAAAAATAAATAATATGAAGATATAATATGTTGTTGTTGTTAGGTGCCGTCGAGTCGAGTCCGACTCATAGCGACCCTATGTACAGCAGATCGAAACACTTGTCGATTCTGTGCCAGGCAAACCATCTTATTTATGTTTAAGCCCATTGTTGCAGACACTGTGTTAATCCATCTGGTGGAGGGTTTTCCTCTTTTCCGTTGACCTGCCACTCTTCCAAACATGATGTCC
>VMDO01038960.1:0-13070 GCA_007922755.1 Pedetes capensis
GGTGGATAACCAACCATCTCAAAAGGTTGCATATGATGAGGAACCAATGGTATTGAAAGATGAGGTAGAAGCTGCTTTGAAAGAACTGGCAAAACACAAGGCTTTAGGAATTAGTGGAATACCAATTGAGCTGTTTCAACAAACATATGCTTTACTGGAAGTGCTCACTTGTCTATGCCAAGAGATTTGGAAAACAGCTACTGGCCAACTGACTGAAAGTGATCTATGTTTGTGCCTATTCCTATGAAAGGGTACCCCACTGAATGTGGAAACTATTGAACCACATCCTTACTATCACACACAAGTATAATTTTGCTAAATATCATTCAAAAGTGATTGCAGAAGTATTTAGACAGGAAACTGCTGAAAACTAAACAGAATTCAGAAGAGAGTGTGGAAACAGGGACATCATTTTTGATGTCAGATGGATATTAGCCAAAAGCAAAGAATACAAGAAAGATGTCTATTTATGTTTCATTGACTATGCAAAGATATTTGACTGTGTGGATCACAACAAATTATGGATAACACTGAGAAGAATGGGAATATCACAGCACTCAATTGTACTCATGAGGAATCTGAATACAGATAAGGAGGCAGTCATTTGAACAGAATAAGGAAATACTGACTAGTTTAAAATAAAAAATCTTTCCACTGTACCTCTTCAATCTCTATGCTGAGTAAATAATCCGAGAAGCTGGACTTAATGAACAGGAACACCATATTATGATTGGAGGTTCTCATTAACAACCTGCAGTATGCAGATAACCCAACTCTGCTTGCTGAAAGTGAAGAGGATTTGAAAAATTTACTGTTGAAGACAGGGAACACAGTCTTCAATATGAATTGTGTCTCAATATCAGCAAAACAAAAAACCTTACAACTGGTTCAGTACACAACTTTGTGATACATGGAGAAAAGATTAAAGTTTTCCAAAGTTTTGTTTACTTAGCTCTAAAATCAACATCCACAGAATTAGCAGGCAAGAAGTCAGAAAAGCTGTTCCAAAAGACCTCTTTAAAGTACTGAAAAGTAAACACTTCACATTGAAGACTAAGGTGTACCTGACCCATGCCATGGTATTTTCAGTCACATCATATGTTTGTGAAACCTGGATATTGAATAAGGGAGACAGGAGAAGAATTGATGGTTTTGAATTATGATGATAGAGACTAATATCAAATACACCATGGACTACCAAAAGAAACAACAGATCTGTCATAGAAGATGTGCCAACAGAGTGCTCCTTGAAAGCAAGGATGGGTAGACTGTGTCTATTTTGGATATGTTGTCAGGAAGGATCAATCTCTACATAGTACACATTCCCTGTCTGGCATCTTCACCAGTGAGCTAATACCAACTCCTGCCTCAGATCTTCAAGATCACTCAACTTGTGTCAAATTACCTTTTGTACTTTTTTCCCTTTAAAAACTTCTTCTTGCCTCAAATTCCTTGAATATCCCATCATTTAGTATGGCATACATATTCCCATTATGCTTTGCTATTCTCATATAAATGTCATTATTCCTTGTAGAATCTGTCTCTGATTCTTTGCGGTACTGGGGGTGAACCTAGGGCCTCGCACCTGCATTCTTTGCAAGTGCTGGACCACTGAGCTGCACCCCCAGCCCATTTTTTTTTTTTTACTTTTCAAGACAGGGTCTTGCTAAATTACTCAGACTGTCTCTGGTCTCGAACTTGCAATCCTCTTGCCTTCGCCTCCAGAGCTGCTGGGATTACAGGCATGTGCCGCTGCACCCAGCTCTCTCATTATTATTTAAATTGACATATGTGCCTTTGATATTATGCAGTATAATGAGAATGAGATTTTCCTTATATGAACATCCCCTCCAAAATAGTTAACACCACTATAATCATCAGATAAATTTCAGTTAATGGGCATTCTACAAAATACCTGACCATCAAAAAATGAATATTTTTAGAAATTGTCATAGCATAGAGGAACCTAAGGGAAACATCATGACTAATATAGTGTGATATCTTAGGTGGGATTCTAAACAGGACATGACATTACTTAAACACTAAGGAAATCTGACTAATTCACAGACTCTGTTTAATAATACTATATTACTATTTCATTAATTGTGACAAAAATGCCATAGTAATGGGGAAACTGATCACAAGGTATTAAGGTGATCCTTGTAATTCTTCTGTACTCCTGAGGCTATTCTTAAATTTAATAAATAAATAAATAAAATTATGATCAATTTTGGCTCTATAAAGCTGTTTTAAATCACAGAATAAAATTTTAAGAGTAATGAAAAATAGTGTTTCCAATTTATTGAATATCCAGAAATTTTTGAAAATTGATAAGCAAATTAACTAGCATATCACAAAACATAACAAAGGTCTCAATTACTTTCACAGTAATAGAATGTACAGACATCTTCACAGAAAATCACATTTTTTACATGATTACAAATAAACAATCATATTTTCATGTCTCAAATGATGGATATTCATGATCCTTCCTTCCTACCTGTGAGAATAAAATTAAAATGCAAATGTCATGGCTTTCTGATTAAAGCATACACACTTAAATTTCTTCCAATGTATCCCATCTTCTGAGTGAGTGCTAAATATGCTGTATCAAATTAACTTTAGTTTAGACATTTAAAATAATGACTCTAGGGATCACTTAACTAATAAAGATTTCTCCAATCAATTCAAAGGAATATTTTTCAGGTATGAGTAAATGGAAAATGCTTATTGCCCTTTACTCAGGGAAAATAAGCTGAGATACAGTGGTTAGCAATTCAACTTTTATCCTATTTTCTACCTTTGCTAGCAGAGTTGAAAAGGCCAAATCTCTTGCCAGATCCATTTGGGGTTTTATCTAATGAAAGGTGAGGCCCTCTCAAAGATTCCTGAGCAACTGCAAACTGGCTGTGAGAAGGCTGAGAAACTATCCTTTAGGGCCCTTGAATTGATCATGTCTACTAGAAGTGTTTGCTCTGAGTTCACTATTTTCTAAAAGAAAATTCTTATTATTATATTCATTTAAATATTTAAAACAGATGTTTGGTGAATCCCAACTAACTTTTGAGTAAAGATACAAGTTATGGCATGGGTTCTACATTCTTTGCAGCTAAATCCAATTATCTAAGCAAATATTTATCAACAACCTTCTAAGGGAAGGGCCGTAATAGGCACAAACTCAGTACTTTTGTGAGCAAATAGAGCACCCAACACCAATTTTTGCTGTTGCTACTTGGGTTAATTGACTTATGTTAGCAAAATTCATGGCTCTTTCTCTTTCCTTTAGGTAGGAGTCCACACACTTTTTGGTGCCATTGTTATTGTTGTTGAGTGCCATCTAGTTGGTTCATCTCATAGAAACCCTTTATACAACAGAAGGCAACACTCTCTGACACTGTGCTGCATCTAGCAGGATATCTAACAGTGCTTCTGTCATATTCATATGGTTTTCAACAGCTGATTGTTTCAGGATTGGTTTTGGAGTGGATTGCCACATCCTTCTCACATTTCTGCAGTGCTAGGATAGAAATTACGGCCTCAGAGAGCACAGAGAAGCACTGTACTAACTGAGTTACACTCAGCCCTTTGGTGTCATAAATCCTTTCAACTTTCTGATGAAACTGTGGATTCTTTCTCAAAATAATGCCATAAAAGTGAGGGAAAAAAGAAGAAAAAAGGGAAACCAATTACATTTATTAAATCATCAAATATTTTAATAAAGAAATTTGTTACAGTAATATACTAAAATATTAAATAATAATAGCATTAAACATAATAGCTATTGTAATTTTGAAATAAATATGAACATAAACATTTAAATATTTCTCTAAAAACTATCATTTGAAATGAAAGCAAAGAAGATTTCTAAAGTAACAAAACAGCAGATACTTCAAATATTATATTGTTTTATTTGTGCTATCTTCATAACTGAAGAAAAGGATCAATTTTAGTTATATTGCCCTCTTTTGTTTCCTATAAAACAAAAAGCCCTGCCGGGAAAATTTAAACTCATTGTCTGTCCTGCATAGAGAGATCTTTCTCACAAATCAGAAGAACTGACTTCTACTTGCCTTTCACATCCCAGTTTCATTTTGTTTTTCAAGGGAAGGCTTTCCTTGACTTCTGAAATGGAAGCAGCAGATCAGTTACTCCCTCCACATGACTTTTCTAAACCCTCTGTCTTTGTTCCTCAGTGGGTTTTCTCCTTTTCTTCCACCCCTCTGTCTGCCTTACCTACACTATTTCCTGGCTCATAGTAGGCACTCAGTATTTGCTGAGGGAATGAAGGCATGACATCTTCTCATTTGTATTCTGCAGTTCACAGTCAGCTTCCTAGACTTAGAATGTGATAATCCAGGAAGGCGAAGGCAGAGTGGGAGGAAAAGAGGAGAAAAATTACCAGGCTATCACCAGCCTCTCCAGGAGTAAATGTCCTTTTTGACCTACTCTTCTTGGCTCTACATTTCAGCATAAAACCAAATAATTATATACTAAAATTGGAAACATGAACAGTTCACATATATCATTGTATGACTTTTCTTTATTTATTTTGGATTATCCTCATGGATTTAAGAATATTACATCAAGAAATATAAAATATTCACCTCTTTTATGAAGAAATAATATACAAAAGACTTTATGTACATAGGTGATCATGGAAGTCTGAATAATATTAGAAATAGAGAAGAAATTAAATGAACTAACAATGAATAAGGAACATGTACATTATATTACAGTCAACCAAATTATGCAAAGTATTTTCAACAAATAAAGATTTCTTATTTTGTACACTTAAGTAAGGAAAGTATGCAAAAATTTTATATATAGGAGAATGACATCTATCTGTCTAATAAATCACTTTGTCTACCCATCATCTATCCATATCTCTTTTAGTGTATTCACTTATGTATTTATCAGTGCACTCAAAATAATAGCCAGATGTAAAAATTTTAAATATAAAGAAATAACACTAAAATTGTATCTTTATTTGGTGAAATATAGTTGTTTTTTTGCTTACACTTTTTAAGAATCTTTTGAATTTTCTAAGCCTACATTATTTTATAATGTAAAAATATATTTAGGTCACAGGCAGTATTAGGATATTTATGAGTCACATCATTTCTCCCACTCCATTATTACTGTCATTTCTTCTGAGACACTGTAGCCTGAGAGAGATAATAGAGGATTTGAGTTTACATACTAATTTACACATGGCTTATTTGGCTGGAACCTTTAAGGAAGAATGCCAGTAGAAGGGTGACTTTGGTGAAGCCAACACATGATGTCAAAGCATCTGCTTTAGCAAGTATATCAGACTGAAAAGTGTACCCAAGAGATTCTAGGACTACAGGATTCATGCTTTGATTCTCAGTCTTCCTAATTGGCTTTTCTCAGGTGTTTCCCTTATTCTTTAAGACTTCAGTTCCAACCAGGCCCAGTGGCACACACTTGCAATCCTAGTGACTTGAGATATAGAGGCAGAAGTATTGCAATTTCGAGGCCAGAGACAGCCTGGGTAACTTAATGAGACCCTGACTCAAGATAAAAAATAAAAATGGAGCTGAAGGTACAGCTCAGAGAAGGAGCACTTGCAAAGTATGTGGAAAGCCCTGAGTTCAACTCCCCAGTAACTCAAAAAGAAAAAAAAAAAAAGAAATATGAAAGAAAGAAAGAAAGAAGAGGGAAAACCCTTCTGAAATTATAGACATAATTTTCTATCTCTGCATATCATTTTAGGTGACAGAGAAAATTAAAACTCATCAGAGGTGAAGCTAAGTATAATGAATACCCAGCCTCTGTCTTTTCTCGACATTTCTGGTTTCCCTTCTATTGAGCACAGCCCCGATTGTGACATCCAGAATCCATGGGCACTGAGACTTTTTGTTTGGTTTGTTTTATGAAAACGTCTGTTATTTTAGATGAACTTGTCCTGGTAGTTTTCAACTGGTAAATGGAAAATTGTGAATCTTAAATCAATGCATTTTTTCATTTAATACTGCCTATGATGGGAAAGCCTGCAACCGTAGCCCTGTGGCATCCAATCCCGTCAGATCTCGGAAGCTAAGCAGGGTCAGGCCTGGTTAGTATATGGATTGGAGACCACCTAGGAACACCAGAAGCTGTAGGCTTGGGAGAAGGACTTGGCAACCCAATACCCCCAACAACAACAACAACAACAAAATCCACTGGAAACCATATGAATAGCAGAGAAGCACAACAATAGTGTTTTGCCTGTTGTACAAAGGTCGATGGTACCTAACAACAACAACATGTATTTCATTTCTGTCTATAGAAGTGTTCTCTATCACTAGCACATGAAAGTTCTCAAAATTGAGTGAAAACTTTACACAGAAAACATAAAAATTGCAGTTTGGGTACTTGGGAGAGTATATCGCAAAATATCTTTTACTAGAAGCAAATAGAGGACAGCTTTAGTTGGTGGAATAAGATCAATAGTTCCCAGCACAGTCTGTGCCTTTAAGTAACAATAGTAAATTTTGTTTTAAATGCAGAAAATTGCATTATACCGGGTCTGCTGAATTATAAATACACAAAATACAGGAACACAGAATATTTGCTTTTTAAAAGCCTCCACGGGTAATTCCAAAACTGTTCAGATATACACTTGTATTGAGGACTACTAAATCACATGATCTTTAAAATTTAATCAACAAAATCATTAATTAATTGATTTATTAGTGAGAAACAAATATGTACAAGGTCCTTGGAAATCAATCAGGAAAAGATAGACTATTTCCTCAATACCATGTGTACTATGTATCTTCCTACATTCTGCATTAGGGTATTCTCTGATGTATATGATCCACTTTAGCAAAGCTTGCAACTATATGGCACATTCCTTAAAAACTGGGGAGTAGCAGTTTATGGATAAGTTCTCTAGTTTCTATCATTAATGAGAAAAAATCCCTTTCCCAGAAGATCATGGAAGAATTGAGCTCCCATAATCCATTACAATAATCACTGTAATACGTCTTTACTAGAGGTTTTCCTTCTTTTCTGTCTCACTCCTCTACTCCATCATTCCAGCTTCCTTGGACCATCTCCCAAATAAACTAAACCCAAGAAGTTTTGCCTGCAGGCATAGCACTGTGGCGTCCAATCCCATCAGATCTTGGAAGCTAAGCATGGTTGGCCTGGTTAGTACTTGGATGGGAGACTGCCTGGGAACACCAGATACTGTAGGTTTGGGAGAAGGACCTGTCAACCTACTCCCAAAATTCAATTCACCATTGAAAACCCTATGAATAGTAGAGAAGTACTGACAATAGTGTTTCACCTGTTGTACATAGGGTCACTATGAGTCAGATACCAACTGTACAGCACCTAACAACAACAACAACAACAAAGTATCTCTTATGCTGCTTTAGGAGGAACTCAATCCAATATGAAATTGAGAAGTAATCCACACTTCTTCCATTCATGTCTTTCAAGATGATTCAAGAAGACCCCAAGCCATGATTACGCATGCAAGAAATGTATTGTGGAAAACAATTGTAACATAGAGAGGGCTGAGGTAATTCGCAGACCATGATGCAAGCTTAACCCCTGTGAGGAAGGAAAGTTGAGACAGAAATATCTTAAACTGATGCACACTTAAAAGGACATTTTCACAAAGTCAGTAGTGAGTTCTTGAATGAAGATTACTAGTCAGAGGTGTACTGCATCTCCCAGGAAGAGATTTGTGCTACAAATTCTCCCTGCAAGTCATTGACAACAAGCAGCCAGCGGGGAGTGTAGGCTCAATGCCAATGCACTGAGGAAATTCCACTAAAGCATCTGGCACTGTCAATCGTTTACACCTCCTGCGACTGGAGATCTAATCTGAAGTTATATGTGTGTGCACTACAAAGATCTTCTGACAGGAATAGAGAGCAGCATACCAATGGATTCCATGGGCCCCTTTTCCTGAGGAGAAACTTAGAGAACAGAGGTTAGTGGGATGAACTTCAGCCTCCTTCACTGTAGCTGATCTAAAGCCCACCACTAACCCTCATCCTCTATTGCCTGCACCTCCAGTCTCAATTCCTCTCACATTCAGCAACTAACTTTGCAAGTGTGGGTAGTATGACTGTTTAAGTAGCTTACGTGTCCCTTCTGATCCTTCTTGGAATAACTCTCAACTATACCACTTCTGGGGCTGGGATTTATTTCAGTTGGTAGAGCGCTGCGCTGCAGTCTCTGAGGTCCTGAGTTCAATTCCCAGCACCGCAAAAATGGGAGAGGGGCCTGGCAATCCACTCCCAAGGCAATCTGGATAAACAGTCAGCCATTGAAAACTCTATGAGGGTAGCCATGAGTTGGACACCGACTTGGTGGCACCTAACAACAACAACAATACCACTTCTGGCCTGCAGCCCTAGCACTGTGGCATCCCATCCTGCCAGATCTCAGAAGCTAAGTAAGCAGGGCCCAGCCTGGTTAGTACTTGGATGGGAGATTGTCTGGGAACACCAGGTGCTGTAGGCTTGGGAGAAGGACCTGGCAACCCACTCCCAAAATACAATCAGCCATTGAAAACCGTATGAATGGCAGAGAAGCACTGACAATAGTGTTTCTTCTGTTGTATGTAGGATTGCTATGAGTTAAACACTGACTCAATGGTACCTAACAACAACAACAACAACAACAACAACAACAACAACAACATCATACCACTTCTTTTTCGCTGTGGAGTATTGCTGGGCCTATCCAAATTTATGACCTGATGAGACCAACATATCCTAATTTCATGGACAGTTCCTGAAACATTGTCATGTGATGGCCCACCAAGTACTCTGTCCTCATGTATTAATATCAGAGCCTACTAATGCACAAAGAATTGCTTCTGAGAAGCAGTTCCAACACTGTTGCCACATTTGGTACAACAGCTGTGATTAGAGCCTCTAATTAGGCCTATGGTCTTTGGTCTGTAGTCATTCTCCTGAATCCATCCAAATTTTTCCAGGACAGGTTGGTAAATTAAATCAAGATATGATAGGGCTTATTACTCCTGTATCTTTTAGGACTTTACTGGTTACATTAATACCTATTATCCTGCTCAGAATATAATGCTTTGTTCATTTTCCTATCTTGGCTGCAGGAAGACTTCAGAGGCTTTCACTTCCCCAATATGATAGATTTCCCCATGGACTTAACTAAGGGTAGGGGTTGCTCTTACTGCCAAACATATTAATTCCAATTGTGTAGGAACATGGTCAGTAGGTGTGTCTGCACACCTAGCAGGGTCCTTGTGAGACAGGCTTTAGCAGAGCATTTTCATTACCTGGTTGCCAGAAGCCCCTGCTCTCACAGGGTGGCCATGACAAAGCTTTGGTTCTCCAGGTATCATTGTTAACTCAGACCCTGTGGCCAACTGTCAATGAAATCTCTGAGCAGTCTTTTATTTTTTTTCCTGTGAGCAGATGGGCCCAAGTAAACAGGTTTCTTTGGAGAAGGACAGATGGAATCATCACAGTAAATATTTACCCTAGTATTTTATCTTTATCCTTCCTCCTAAGAAACCAACTTCCTCTTCTCTCAGTGAGTTCTGAATTTGAAATGGACTTAGGTTTGGGTTCTAGGCAAGAGATTGTGGCTTTTTATTACGGCCACTATCCTCAACCTCATGACTCTCTGTTCTTGAATCTTTTTGGTTAATATTGTTAAATAGTTATTTAAAAATATTCTCTCCTGCCTATTTTTCTACAGGGATGCAATGTTTGATTAACCACATGCACAAAACAATGTAGGTCAAGCAAAGTACACTGATTGTCCTTTAACTTTGTTGATTCCTGAAGTATCTGTTTAGAAATTAAGCATCACTTCTTGGGCTCTATTACTTCAAGGACTCATCATTTCCATGAATATTGATAGTCCTGGTCTTTAACTACATTTTCTACCACTGATTCTAATGTGCAGATGAGAGTCCCATTGAACATTTTAGTGATACTAGTAAGCCTCTCACCAGATCATTCTTGAAAAATTCGATGAATATTGCTTTTTCTTTCTTTTACAGTACTTGGAGGTTGAATCCAGGACCTTATAGATGGTAACCAAGTGCTCTACCCCTCCACCCACCTCCATCCCCATGCTCTTTCTATTTTTTTATTTTGAACAAATTTTTACAGGCTGCCACTGATGTTGAACTTGTGGTTCTCCTCCCTCAGCCTTCCAAGCAGCTGGGATTAAGATGTGCACCAGAGTACCCAGTGAATAGTGCATTCTTTGAATTTATTCATTGACCATAATCCCCTACTGAAGTTTCTGAACTATGGAAATAACATATATGTTCTAGTATGCATACTTCCCTTCATCTCTTTTTCCTTTATTCTGTCATTTTTCCAAACCAACTCAGGTATACTATGTTTCTCTGCATTGGCCATGGTAATCACTTTTTCCAGACCTCTTAAAGTCATCTTAGCAGTGAGTTGAATATTTGCCTCAATTTTAAATATTGTATACTGAGATGATACCCTCAGGACAATGAATTCTTGAATATCCAGTTTTGTATTTATATGTTTTCTATATTTATATTACTTCTTTGATAGAACATCTTTTTAATGCATTCCAATGGATATTCTTCTAGCTTCCTCTAGTCAAAGGACATTTTAGTAATTCTATGGCCAGGATTCAACTCCGACATTCAATTAGGTCCTTTTACCAGCTGTGTGACTTTAGATGAATTACTTAATTTTTCTACATCTCAGTTTTCTCATAAGCAAAACAGAGATGATAATTTTAGGACCCATTTCAGAAAATAATTATGAGTATTAAGCATAATAATATGGACAAAGTGCTTAGTACTTTGCCTGCACACAGCAAATATCAAGCAACACTAGATACTAATATTATTACTGCCTAATTATGAAGAATAGTTCATCTATACACTCTCTGTGGTCACCTTAAATGTAACACTGTGGCCTGAGGTGCCCCTAGATCATGAAATCACTTACTTAAAATACTAGAATGCTCAATTAGCTCTTAACTAACAGCTTCACTCTGACGACTCTATGATGGTTATTTTTAAAAAGATAAAAGCTGACACCTCATAGCAACTTCCACAGTATTACAGGGTGACACTATTACCTTGGTGGCTCTTAGCTTCCAGTCTTTATAGTGTAGTGTCATTATGGTGCAATGTACTGCATTTTAGAAGCTTTTGTCAACTCCTTTCATGAATTAGGTGTTTTAACTTGGCTGTAAGGTTGCAAACCACAAACTGTCTCTTTTAGTTCATGAGAAGCTGACCTTTCCCAGGTAATAAGCCCTTCTGGCTGAGTGTTTTTGAAGATTAAACTGAGGACTCAGGCAAGGCAGTTCTGCTGGGAGAAAAAGTACAGATTGCATGAAAAATAACATAGCCCATGAAGACAGAAGGTCAGGGAAAACTACATGCACATCAGGTTTTGAACACACATCTCATTGTTCTCACCCTTCTCTGAAGCAGTTCTGCAGTAAATTTTTATCATAGTCAATATATTTCTTAATTTAAACATTGAGTGTATGTTTTAACCATCCCTTATAAATACCGTAATTCATGTCATTAATACTAACCTCTGGGAAAGGCATAGTCCATACCAGTTGGGGACTTGTAATTTATCAAATCTAGTGGCAGACCAATAGTGTAACAAGTACTGTTCTGGCTCAGCAGTGCTTCTTTTATAGCTGGGAATAGAAAAAGAGTTTGATGGATTTGCTGTATTAGTAAGAAGGGCTGTTAAGAAGAAAAATAGATAAAATATTGAGAAAAAACCCAAAATTTTATCTTATTCATTGTATTTTATTTTATTTGAAAAGGAGGAAAAGTACATTAGGACTCTCCACAGAAGGCAGTCAGAAATTGGAATATCTTTTCATCCAAGGGGCATAACAGCTAGACATAGTAGTGCACCACTATACTCTCAGCACTCATGAGGCAGTGGCAGGAGGATCACAAGCACAAGGCCAGTCTGGGCTACATAGTGAGAACTTGTCTCAAAAATTCAAAAAAATAAAAATAAAAATAAATAGGCACATATAGAGGCAGCACTATATACAAGTTGTTGTTATAGGTGGGTGCAGTCAAGTCAGGTCTCACTCAAAGTGACCCTCATAGGGTTTTCAATGGCTGTTGATTTTTCAGAATTTTTTGGGAGTGGGTTGCCTGGTCCTTCTTCTGTTTATGCAGCAAGTTGCATTTCTTAAATATAACAGTGTGCAATGCATTTTTTATTTTATTAATAATCAAGTGTGGACAAAAATGCTGTTTTCAAACAATACTAAGTGAAATTAAGGGACAGATAAGTGAATAGTAGAGAACTAATGGCTAATAGTATGTTGACACTAACAACAAACTGAGCTAAAAGCTACGAACAACTCACAATTCAGGATGGGCATGGTCTGTGGCTTTTAATGGTACTCTGGAAAAAGAAGCATAACAATTTTTTCTTGCACTGGGCTGCCTGCCAGGCTGCAAAGAGCATTCATACATTACTGCATGGGCATAAATCAAGAAACCACTCCATGGAGCTGGTAAGTAATGGGATGCCAACAGGCCCTTGGGATCCTGTCCCTGGTCCTCCTCATGGTCAATATTATACCCAGCTATCCTGAGAGTGTGCTGGAGACTAGTCCTTTCAGTCTTTAAAGGCCAAGGCAAGTCGATGTTTATTAATGGATTGAAAAATCCTATATCTCCTGGAGTCTGCTCAGGGCACTCCTTATACTGTTTCTATATCTTTAGGGAAAATGGAAAGTTAATTGTAAATGGTACCTTGAGAAGGAAGATACTCTGACAGTCCTTACTGTTCTCTTCAGATGTACTTTTTGATGAGAAAATTGTCATTGTCTCTGACCAAAAGCTTAAAATTGTGTCTCCAATGAAATGGATACCAACTTAAAATAATTTGATTAAATTTCTACTTATGTATCACTCAGTGGAACATATTGGATTTGTATTTTAGTTTATCCATCTAAGTTTCTCCTCATAATGTCTTTATTAAAAATTGAAAAGAAGGGCTAAATATGGTGATGTAAACATGCAATCCCAGCATTCAAGAGGCTGAGGCTGAAGGATCATGAGTTCAAAGCCA